>BQNB010011611.1:55533-80969 GCA_026074375.1 Tanacetum coccineum
CAGAAGAACTTTCAACAACAACAACTACTGTAACACCAACACCAACAACCGCTACAATAATCACCAACCATAATAGAACCGAAGACAGGATACCTTCAGGTCTTATGCTGTACTCCAACTGAAAAAATTGGTATATTAGAAACCGTCCCTTGTGTAAGAAATGCACTCTACATCATACAGGACCTTACACTGTTAAGTGAAATACTTGCCACAAGGTGGGCCATCTGACCAAGAACTGCAGAAACAAAGGGCCAGCCACTGGAAGTAATGTGCTACCAGTAATAGTTACTTGTCATGCTTGTGGAGAGAAAACGCATTATGCAAATCAGTGCCGAAAGACCACCAACAACAATGCCCAGGGAAGAGCCTACATGTTGAAGAATAGGAATGCTCACCAAGACCCGAACGTAGTCACGGGTATGTTTCTTCTAAACCAACATCTAGCTAGAGTATTATTTGATTCTGGAGCCGATAAAAGCTTCGTATCCATATCTCTTGCCTCTATGCTAAATATTCTACCCATTACAATAGATACCTTTTACGATATTGTAATGGCTGATGGAAACCTAGTAAGCATAAACACCGTTATTCAGGGTTGCACCCTGACCTTGTTAAACCAACATTTCGAAATTGATCTTATGCCAATCAAACTCGGTAGTTTTGACGTCGTCATCAGTTTGGATTGGTTATCCAAGTATCATGCTAGAATTATTTGTGACGAGAAAGTCATCCCACATCAAATCAATCGGTAAACTTTGATCATCCGAGGTACCAAAGTAAACACGACCTAAGCCACTTATATCCTGTATAAAAACCAAAAGATATATATCCCGAGGTTGTCAAGTTTTCATAATCTAAGTAATGGAGAAGAAGTCGGACGAGAAACGATTAGAAGATATACCGGTAGTTAGAGAATTTCTGGAAGTTTTTCCTGAAAATCTACCTGGCCTTCCTCTCGTTCGCCAAGTAGAATTCCAAATCGATTTAATCCCAAGAACATCACCTATAGCCCGAGCACCTTATAGATTAGCTCCTTTAGAAATGCAGGAACTATCTGATCAACTTCAAGAATTATCAGATCTAGGTTTTATCCGACCAAGTACTTCGCCTTGGGGAGCTCCTGTCTTATTTGTTAAAAAGAGAGATGGATCTTTCAGAATGTGTATTGATTACCGGGAGTTGAATAAACTTATCGTAAAGAATTGTTACCCGTTACCCATGATTGATAACTTATTTGACCAACTTTAAGGTTTGAGTGTCTACTCGAAGATTAACTTAAGATCAGGCAATCATCAACTGAGAGTCAGGGATGAAGATATTCCCAAGACTGCTTTCAGAACAAGATACGGAGATTATGAATTTCAAGTGATGCCATTTGGTTTAACTAACACACCCGCTGTATTCATGTATCTCTTGAATCGTGTGTGTAAACCATATTTGGACAAATTGTGATAGTATTCATCGATGATATTCTCATCTACTCTCGTAACAAAGAAGAGCACGCAAATCATTTGAGAATAATCCTAGAATTACTCAAGAAAGAGAAGTTGTATGCCAAGTTCTCCAAGTTGTGATTTTGGATTCGTATCGTGCAATTTCTGGACACTTAATTGATAGTTCAAGGGACTTCATGTTGACTCCCAAAGATTGATGCAGTTAAGAATTGTGACATCTCCCACTACACCTACAGAAATACGTTAATTCTTAGGACTTGTCGGCTATTATTGGAGATTTATCATAGATTTCTCGAAGATTGCAAAGTCTTTGACTGAATTAACCTAGAAAAAAAAAGAAGTATATTTGGGGCGAAGACCTAGAGTCGGCTTTTCAACTACTTAAACAGAAGCTATGTGAAGCTCCAATCTTAGCATTACCAGAAGGAAATGATGATTTTTTTTGTTTACTGTGATGCATCCCATTAAGGTCTGAGAGCGGTGTTAATGCAAAGAGAGAAGGTTATTGCATATGTATCCCGACAACTTAAGCCTAATGAAGAAAACTATACCACTCATGATCTCGAATTAGGAGCAGTAGTGTTTCAATCTTAAAATTTCGAGACTCTTCTGCTGGCAATAAATGTTACTGTGTTCATCTGATCATAAAAGTCTTCAACATATCCTTGATCAGAAAGAGTTGAACATGAGACAACGCCGTTGGCTAGAATTACTTGCAGATTATGATTGTGAAATTCGCTACCATCCTGGAAAGGCAAATGTTGTAGCAGATGCCTTGAGCCAGAAAGAACAAATCAAACCACTCCGAGTTAGATCATTAGTTATGACCATTCATCCAAAATTACCATCACAAATTTTCAAAGCTCAAACAGAAGCACTCAAGGAAGAAAACATCAAAGCTGAGAACTTACGAGGAATGGACAAAGCATTTGAAATACGTCCTGATGGAACTCGTTGTATTTACAAACGAGCTGGTGGGTTACACTTTTGGTAATCTGAGAGACTTAATCATGCATGAGTCCCATAAATCAAAGTATTCCATTCACCCAGGTTCTGACAAGATGTATCAGGATCTAAAGAAACTCTATGTTGGCAAATGTTTGACATGTTCTAGAATTAATCATGCATGTGGCCTAACATGAAGGCAATCATTGTTGAATATGTTGGCAAATGTTTGACATGTTCTAGAGTTAAAGCAGAATGTCAAAAGCCATTTTTTACACATAACCAAGAGTGTAGAAGTCTTACAACCCTTTTATAACCTCAATATACCATCCATATAACATGTGTACAAGTTCATAAAATATTATATACGAGAAAAATCCTTTTTTACAAGTCAAACATATCTTAAATGGTGATATTGCTAAGTAGAACATATAAACACATAAAATCATAACTTGTAAATTCATAAATGGTTTTAGATAATCTTATATTGATGTATGATGATGACCAACACAATCTAAACCCTTGTTTAGATTACAAACTAAAGCTTGCACAATCAAAGAAACCCTAAACCATAATCTTCCACTTTTCTTGCTTAACACTTGTAGAGGCATAACCAACCTTCAAACCATCTTAGTAGGTCTTAGATATATAGTAGGAATGTGTGTAAATGTGATAAGTAAAATTTGGTATGGATTTGATGTTGGTTTGTGTTGTGCTGTGAGCTAGGAGGGGGGAGGAGGAGAGGTTTTTATGTGTTACACCTTGAAAGTGAGAAGTGTGTATGTATTTCACTAGCAAAGTCCTTAAATACGCTAATGTCTAGTCGAGGACAAGATGAGGGTTTCATGGAGGTCTTTGGTCTTTGTCTTAAAAAGAAAGGATCATCCCATGGAATTAAGGAACATGTTTTTCCAAGTTTGAAATATCTTTGGTCTTCACTATCTATAATCAGATGTATATATGTATATTTAAGATATTATGTTGAATTTTTGGGTATTGGGTTTAAAAGTGGGTATTTGTTGAAGCGTAGAAAAGTTTTGGTGCTTCCGGGTATGCCTAAATGTAGTTAATTGCGAAACGTAATTATTTTACGTAACCAATAAAAATAAAATATAAAAAGTTTATTATTACTTTCGTAAAAATAATATATTGCTTGCTTGACGAAAGCTTTAATTCGTTTGGTGTCCGTTTACGTTAATTGATAATTTATAGCTTACGCGATTTAACTTAACTAATAAAATTAAAAGTAAACACGTACGAGAAAGAAAAAAATAATTAGTGAAATATATGACGTCGTAAATAACCTGAAAATACAGAATGTTACATGCATACAAATATACACGAGCACTTTTTGACTCTTAAAACACCATACACTGACCAAGTTGAACCATATATACCACAAATGAACACCTACTGCATCACAACTCAAAATCAAATTCATTAAACAACAACCATGAATAGAGACACCTTTACACACATAACCGAATCTATGTTTAACCTAATGCATCCGTATACCATTATACGCGACGATTGAACATCTACTACATCATATTTAAAATCTAGTTCTTCACATAAACAACCAAGCATATGATCACATTTGCGCACATAACCAACCTATGCTAAACATGATGCATCCTTATACGCGAAGACCGAGCATCTACTGCATCACAATTTAAAATCAAGTGCATCCCATAAACAACCAAGCACACAAACTCATTTATGCACATAACCCAACCTATGCTTAACCTAATTCATCTGTCACACCCCCAAATTCACTACAACGGAAGACTTGGTTTGGGATTGTGACTTCATGGCATGAAGAGGACTTGATACGAGAGATAGACCTCTACATGCCAATATACCAATGCAGACTCCTTATTTTCCATAAAATAGAACACATGAGAAAACATTGCTAAAGTGTCAACATAAAGTTGGTGAGTTCATAGGTTTTGTTGTTTGATTATAGTGATGAACCACAAGATTTATTGCCATAGTATGAAATATTGCAATACTATATATCAAAATGAAAAATATTTACTATTGTCTAAGCTCATGACACCGAAGCATTAACATGTATCATCATAGATAAGCCCATGCAAATGTCCAACCCGCGACATCCGTAACTGACTCAAATGAAATTGTGTTTGCATGACTAATGTCAGTCCAAGACAAATAGGGATGTCAATCCCGATAGATCTATCCATAACATTCGCGCTCCTTCAACCAATCTAATTGATCAAGGAATTGATAGTTCATGATAAATTGGGCAATATAGCAATATGGGCTGAATAGGGACTTAGACCCAATAGTAAATCAGTAAATGTACTTGTGTTTAACTGTTAAAAATAAGCAATGTTCTCACCCCAAAAGATGATTGAAAACAGTAAAGTAAGGGCTATGAAAACTCACCTTGTTGTTTAATCGTCTGTAACTGATAGTAACGCACGCCAAAAGTAACACGGTCAAACACCTAATTAATTATAACGAAGTCTGAGTTACATGCTGAAAATACTTAATGAAATGGCTTACGCGATAATGTTTTACGTTTCCAAAGTGTTAGCTAGATCGTGACTCTAGTGACGACTCTACTATTATAAGTGTCTATACGGGTTCGGTTAATATTATAATGCATCGCAATTTATATTCACAAGTTCAGGTGATTTATGTCTAAGAAACATATAAACGTCATTTGTAATTTACTACATATATACATTTATTTATTCACATCAAAGTCGTTAATATATTTTTGAAATTGTCGGGTTTATATATATCATGGCTCACTCGAATATACTTTGACTTTCCAAATAATAATATTTATATACAATATATGTAACTTTATATTATAACTTTCCATGTTAAAATCTGGACAAGCTTTAAAATATTTTTAACATTAAAGAACTTATATTAATCGCGTTAGATTCACTTATACGTTTTTAAATAAATTTCATCATTATTATTTTTATTTCATCGGAAATCGTTGTTTATAGATTTCAAACTATTGAATAATTTCTGATTCGTTAGCTAGCTTACCCAACTCACTTGAGTCTCAAGGATCCGAAATCATGCATGTTCCCTCTTTTTCTTATGTTTAAAAGTTACGATTTAAAGATTTCATACAAGTTGATACTATAATATACCCATTTGCAAATGTCTTTATGTTAAAACGAAACCACTTTGCTATTGAGTATTCCCTTTCCCTTTTCTGATTCTGACGCACACAAACAGAAGGTTTGACAACCACTTTTGTGGTGTCATCTGCTTGTACCCACGCACCCTTATTTAGTTTGGAGCTAGGTCTTTCTTCTTCTATATTTTGTATACGTATACATGTATTAAAATATAGCCCATGCGGCCCTAATCCTTTTCCTATTTCTGCTTTTGGGTCGAGCTCAGACAGAGGACTCAGAACCACTTGTCGTGGTCTTTGGACTCATACTCACGCACTCTTTGTCATACATATATATAGGTTTCTCTTTTTTTTCCATTGAATATGTATGCATGTATACTTATCTTTCTTTTGAACCCGCATAGGTATTCTTTCTTTAGGGTTGGTCACTAGATAGATAAAAGATCGAAACTACAAGTGTGGTGGTGTTTTCGCAGCTTATGTGGTTGCAGTGGCAGCAGCAGCTCACCATGGAGCTTCATGGTTTCAACTGTGGTGGCAGACCACAACAATCCCGAATTCATAATGGCAGTAGTTGAATACAAAACAAAGGTGGCAGTGGCGTTGGTGCGAAACAACAATGGTAGCGAGGTCTAGTTTAAAAAAAAAACTAATATTTCATGCGTTTATTTTTGAAGCCATGTTTTTTGTACTGGTTTAAAGTTGTTATAATTTTCCTTTGGTTTTGATATTAGTTACTCACGCATCGTAAGTTGCTTGCTAATGTTACTATGGCTTGCTTATTTTAGTCACGGCACGACACATTCTTTTCATGCTTGCTTATATGCGAACCTTGCATGGTTTATACCATGCAAGTCGTGTTCATGTCGTGAAGGTCAAGCCTTGATAAACTACGAGTAATGACATATAAAGGTTAACTTGTGAGGACGACTTACCGAGGTCCTAAGCTTGATGAAAGATAGCGAGGAAGAAAAGATGGAGATACGGTTTGGGCTTGGTTGCTATCTCTTCTAAAGTCTACACCCACTTAGCTCTTGTACTCAACAAACTTGATCTTGAACGTATAGTTTACTCAGTGTTTTCAGATTTTTGTTGTAATACATTTGTTCCTGAATGGTTCTGATTTATAACCGAAGTCTTTGGTTGATCACAGATAAGTTACATGTGAATGGTCCTATGTTACTATTGAATCATAGTGGCTTTCTCTAATACTGTTAGTCATCATATCTCTTCTCTAATACTGTTAGGACATCTTACTATTAAGGCATCTCTACTATTCTTGCATTTAAAATTTGAATTTGAATCAGGTGTATGATACGTAACATGCAATTGTAAAGAATCTTTCAAATGATGAAAGTAGTAGGGTAAAGTTGTAAGTTTTGTGATGATAATGTTTTATCATTATTGTATTTTGTTTTCCATACATTTTCATATGTATAGATATATATTTGTATAGTTTATTTTGTCCTTGTTGAATTAATATTAAGTTGTCATATTCATTAAGTTATATGTAGGCGGTTTTTATAAAGTGCTACAAGTAAATGCTCTCGTTTCACAAAGGTGAATTAAATATGATTTTTTATCGTTACTCGTTCTGAAATACCCTTTTAGTCATAGAGTAAAAATGGTGATATTCTCGTGCAAATTAAACTTTTTATGACAAAAATAATGCGTTGACGACCATAAGATGACTTCTCATTGAAAGTTATTGGTAAACTTGCAAACTTGCATTACATGACTTTTACTTAACGCAATGAGAATCAAAATTTTCTTACGGGGTGTCACATCCTCCCCAGGTTAGAAGATTTGCCCCCACGAAATCAAGACGTTGTAGGAGATTGTGGATTTGCGAAGGTGTGAGGGTAATTGTTCTTAAGCTGGTTCTTATATATCCCTAATGAACGTGTCATTATTGGGATGAGCCCTCACGACAAAACATTGGGAATGTATCCGTTGAAGTAAAGACAAAATCTTCAATTATTTCCCTTTTCCCCTTTTCGTCTTATAAATATCACCTCATTCCTCTTAAATTTTCAAACTTAAATCCTACTACAAAGATACTTCAATGGCCTGTTCGCTTCCTCATACTGATTCCGAAATCGAAGCCTTGGTGCAAAGGTTAATTAATGAAGATAAGGGTCGTCAGGATGTGCTTTTGAATTTGGCTTTTCAGTTTGAAGATTCATGTGCTGTCAGGGACGATCTTAGAAAAACTTATGAGAAATGCAATGATATTTCTCAAGAGAGTCGTGTTTTGATTTGCACTCTTTTAAAAGAAAGTTCTGAAAAGGATCGCAAGTTGCATCTTTCTATGTATGGAAAGGCGGCACAACTACAGAAACAAATGGATGCTAAGTCGGCTTGGTTCCAGGAAAAATATTCCGGCCGTACACATGGAGGTATAGGTTGCTCGTCATCACCGACTAATTGCCCTCTTATCGAGAAAGAGTTCCATCAACTCCGTATGGATGAAGAAGCTCTAAAAGAAATGTTGGAAGAAGAGGCCATGAACAAAAAGGCGCAAGAGGAGAAAATTAGGCAAGAACAAGCTGAGAATGATGCATTCTTTTTAGAATTTGGGGTAGTGAGGTACGACTCGGATTGCGAGTCATCGGATTAATGGTCCTAGGGTTGTTGTACCCATGTTGTTGTACTACTTTGAATAAAACATTGTTGTCTTAACTATGTACTTGTATTTCCACTAAACCAACGGCTATCATGTTAGTTGTCTAGTAAGTTCAAATGAATGCATTTGATTTCTGTAGCATCAAAATGTTTGTTTCGTGACTGTTGCCTTGCCATGATGTATCTTGAATGGGATAATTGAGTGACTATGACTACTGTCTCCACACAGTATTTTAAAGTGTTTGCGTGGTAACTCTGTATTGAATAATTGAGTGAACATGATCGTTGTCCATCTACAGTATAATAATGTGATTTAGGGATAGTGTTATAAATTTGTAAATTTTTCCCCAAAGTAATTATTTTAACAGTCTGAAACTCTTTTGGTGATTGATTTTTCCTTTAGGGTTTGTAATAAGATTTAAATTTTCATAGGGTGTCGCAGTCCTTTTAAGTCGAAATCTTTGTCTTGAATTCAAATGTTTTACTCGTGGCATGGGTTAAGAAAAGGACAAAGGTGGCAAGTGGGGCTCCAACGGCTAGAATGTGGCGAGCCGTTACCTCCATTATATGTATATATACACTTTGCCCATTTCTTGCATTTGTCAAGACGCAAAATAAGTTTCCTTACTTAAATTTTCATCCGTCCTTAACTTAAAATGTCGTATTTCGTTCCCCTGATTGCGGTTGTGTTTGTTGTGGTGGTTGGTTGTTATTTGGCGAGTGTTCCACAGGAAGAAGATTACCAGTACCTCGTTGTAATACTAGGGCTTATCGTACCACTCATCATTGTGGCGATTGGCGTGGAAGCCTTCTGGAAGAAGTAGCTTTTGCCGATAGGCTAGTGGGTCATTTTATCGTTTTGTTCCTGAGCGTTTCACTTAATCTTATGTTGAATCCTCCAGAAAGAACTATCGAACGTTTCATCTTTAACTTTGTTTCGCTTATGTATGATTGAATTCTCATGATGTATTCTTGATGAATAGTAGACTTTCATAGTTTCCTTGAGTATTGTCTTTAATGTGGTGAATGAGTAAAATACGTGTGTGTCCAAACTTTTGTTATCGAATACTATTGGGCATATCTTTGTCGACCTAACTTATACATAGTTGATCAGGCTATGTATACCTTAGGTTTACATTGACATCCCCATTTCCTTTATTTATTTGTTTGTGATTGTAAGCGTAGTTGGTATAGAGACTCGTAGTGTATATAAATTGTCGTATTCCCCAAGTATCCAATGGATGGTGTTATGTTATATGTCAATTGGTTTATTATTCCCTTGCTACTTTCTACCACACCTGTGGTCCTCTGAAAGTTTATGTTCACTTTATGTGTTTATTTTACTAGGTGCATAGCGCTTATTATGTTGGCGGGTAAAATCATCTATTCTCCGCATATAAGTTTTTTTGAATAATTACTTTTTGTTGAAGGTTAAGGATCTTGGTTTATAATCGTCTTGCTAGAACATAACTTGTCCTTATAAATATTTTAAAATCTGTATTTTGCCTTCCTAGCTCCTACCACTACGCGCCCCTTTCCTTATATCTAACTTTCACTTTACTTACCTCTTATCCTGAATTTATCGTCACCTCTACATATAATGTTTTTCTCTTCTTCTCTGAATCTGTCGGTTACCAATCCCCATTGAGTTTCAACTGAGATTTTTTACTCGTCATGATCATAATCATCACATCGCTCATTTTGGTTGATCTACCCAATTGTGTTTCTTTCTCTCGTGGGTGATGTTTATGTTGTTTAGCATTTTACATTGTTGTTGTATTCCTTATATTTTGCATTTTGTTGTATTACAAACATAAATACTATGGATCTGATTGAATAAGGCTTCGGATTGTATATTTCATGGTTTAATCTTTTTCGTTATAATCATATATTGCTATGTGCCCCACCTCGCATCTTGGCATGATTTGAAGTCATTGCCTGGAAATCTTTCAGAGGTATTTAGTATTTTATTGGAAAGGCGTTTATTTGATTGTAATTGAGAAAGATATTTTGATTGAAACTGACAATACTGTCGAAATATTGGAGGAAGGAAATTTGATTTTTGTAGGGGATTATCGTTCCTTTGTCTGGAAGTACGATGTGTGGCTCTCTTGAAATGATCCTTCATAGTGTTCGTCGGAAATGGCTTCCCTATTTTCGTTTTCTGGGTACATGATTGTACTCTTCATTTGTTGGGCAACGAGCATACTTGTTTTGCACTGAGCAGAAATTTCAATAGCGTTATTTCCTTGACATTTTACGATGTTTGCCATTTGATTCTAAAATTATCAAACATAAGGTTCTTCCTATACTAGGTAAATGTACTTGGAAACGTTTTAGGGCAGAATTGTTATTTCAATTATTATTTCATGAAAGCAAAGTACATGTCTTTATTAATTTTTCTGCCTAGAGGTTTCCTTGCAAGCTGGGATACATTGTTATAGTAAGTCTGGCTGTCTCGCTTATAGGTTTAGACGGGCTAGGATCTTCTGAATTTGTTCATGATCCTCGGCACGTTTGTTCTCAGCATCATTTGCCCTTATCTGTAATATTGCTGGATCTTATTTTCTGCAAGCAGCAATGGCAGTCCTGTTGTTGGCTTATTAGGAGTTTAGTCTCGGTGTTTGCATGAAGAGTTGCAATTTCCATTCTAGGTCCTTCAGTATGCCGTCTAATTTTCTGGGTTTGAGTTCTGATTTGTCTCGGATGCTGGGTTTTACCGTCAGAGAAAGGTATGGCATCTGGGGAAAAGAATGACGATGATGGTGATTCTGCTTTCATTTGAGATGTCAGGCACTTCGTAGATATTAGTGTAGGAGCCACTAGGTTATTCATTTTTCGGGAGTGTTTACGCCACCTTTATAGCAGGGGTCTAGGTTAGCCCTAGCTCAGGGTAATTGGTGTTGCCTGAGAGGTTGGCGAGTTATTACTCTTGGAATGGAATGTCATCTGGCGGGCTTCCTATTCTCCAGCCGGAGTTGTTAGGTTATTGTTGCTGTGAAGTGATTGAGACTTTCCCGAATACACAAGCAAACGACAAAGTTGGCGGTATTATTCTTTTTTTCATCCCATATCCGGGTAAAGATTAACTTATGAGTGTTATCTATTTTGAGATAAGGTGTATTGCATGTCATACTATGTCTCGAGGATATATAAAGGAGTGTTGGATTTAAGCATTGGTATGTTCTTGCAATTTTTAGTTGTATTCCTTATGTTTAGGCTAAGCCGCGTGGATGGTTAGTGTGGTAGGATTTGGGCTTAGGTGATATTAGGGGTTCATATTATTCTGAATAGGGCTGTGGAAACCCTTTATGTCTTAAGTTTCTTTCGTAGTTTGTGACTATTGTATCTTACCTTTACCAGGCGTGTCTTCATCGTCTTCTTATTATGAGTTTGTTGTTCAAGTTTCCCGATAAAGTGACATTCGTCAATTATTGGTGTGTTCAAGCGGCTCGTGCTTTTTGGTAGGTTTTTATATACTTTGAAACACTTTTTAAGGGTTATTACGACATAGTGGATTGTTGCAATGGCTCTCTTTACAACGGTGAGCTACAAAGTTGTCCTTGTTGTAGTAAAGAAGCGATAGTGGGTAATTAACAAAGTATCTTGAGTGTTTACGTAGTGACCTCAAATGAGATAGTAATGATGTAATTACTGTAAAATCAATAATAGTACGTATAGTGGTTCTTCGTAGGGTGATATTGGTTATAGGTTTAAATGGGGAGTCATGACAGTTTCCTTGCACCAGAATGACTTAATTGCGAAATCCCTCGGATATATATTCCCCAAGATGGTGAATGATAATGTGTAGTTAAATGAAACATGTCTTCCATGACAGACATGTGGTAGTTTAGTTATTGTATGATATCATGCCAAGCATTTGTTAAATTAGGAAGTAGATAGTAATAGATAATGTTGTGTGCTATATTGATATGTTTAAGTGCTAGTTATAGTCTAGAGTTTATAATGCAAACCTAGTTCTCTATAACCATAGAGCTCTTGATACCAATCTGTCACACCCCACAAATTCTCTTACAGCGGAGATGGATTTGGGATTGTGTCTTCATGGCGTGGAAGTGGGATCTTGGATACTTGAGAGATAGACCTTACATGCCTAATACTTACTCAATGCAGACTCCATATATTCCGTAATATAGAACACCTGAGAAAAACATTGCTAAAGTGTCAACATAAAGTTGGTGAGTTCATAGGTTTCGTTGTTTGATAATAATGATGAACCACAAGATTTATAGCCATGGCATGAAATATAGCAATCCCATATATCACAATGAAAAGTATTTACTATTGTCTAAGCTCATGACACTGAAGCGTTAACATATATCATCATAGGTAAGCCCGGCGATGTTCACCGCAATATCGTATAAGACTCAATTTGAAACTGTGTTTGCTTGACTAATGTCGTCCAAGACAAATGGGATTGTCAATCCAGATAGATCTATCCATAAACATTTGCGTCCCCTTAAATGGTCATCGTCAAGAAATTGAAGCTCATGATAAATTGGGCAATTTATAGCAGTTGGGTTTGGTTGGAATAGTGACTTTAGCCCCAATAGTAAATCAGTAATTTTATTGTGTTCAACTGTAAAAATTAAGCATGTTCTCACCCCCAAAGATGATTTAAAATAGATAAAGTAGGGGTTATGAAACTCCCTTGTCAGATTATCTCAGAGATTTGGGAATGGGTTAAAGACGTCAATAGGCGACTCAATCAAACACCTAAGTAATTATAACAGTTTCTGAGTTTACATTTTAAAATTTAATGCAGGAAATAAATTATGCAAATGATCAAAAAGCATGGTCGTTTATGAGTTAACGTTTTATGTTTTAATACAGTGTTGATTAATCCGTGGCTATAGGGATGGTAACACAATTACGCTCAACATTGTATTTTATACCTAATTTGATAATTAAAATATGTATAATAATTATAATCCACATGGTCACGGGTTAGGACAGTTTATGTATTTAAAATATAACTATTTTGTTTATCAATTATTTGGGTTTACTATATATATGTTTATTCTCGCTCTTTTTTTACTTTAGTCGTATTACGTTCGTCTTGCAGTTCTTGTGAGAACGTTTAATTAATTTTTATAAAAATTATTTACTTATTTTTAATATTCTTATGTTTCATGGTTTACGATTTAAGTCCTATGGCTTTTAAAAATCATGATTTAAACTCAATAAGTTTTGAAACTATTTTGAAACTCTTTTTGCTGCTCCCTTGATGCAACAACAGTGAGCTTTTATGCTCATGTTTTGATTTTTGTTTCTTTCGCTAGCAGTAATATGTACATATTATTCATTCTTATATTATTTTTGCCTGGTTATTCTATTTAATTTACAAACGATGAGTCTCCTTCTCTAGACACAAGGGCGTTTGGTGTGTGTGAAGCAAACCCAACAGCAACTGCTGTGGTCCTTTCCCTTTTTGGCTGCTCAACAGACGCCATAACAGTGGGTTGTAAAACTTATTTTCGTTTTTATTCACACTCTCTACACACTCATAAAACATTTAAGTAGTTGGTTATTACAAACAATTCTTGTCGTGGGTCTAGATTATAGGGCTTAGTCACAAAAGTTGTAGAAGGTCGAGGCACATGGACGGAATTTCTGCATTCAAGCAGAATCTTCATGCATTTAAGCAGATGCAACAGTGGCTGCATAGCCATGTTTCCTTGTAACGAAACGCAACACAACCACCATGATAAGGTGGTATCCTTTTGCGACTTAGTGGTACGTCTTGTGTGCTATCCGTGTCAAAGGTTTACGGGGTAGGGGTATGGACCAACGAACATGAGTCGTTTGTTGTTAACAGCGTCTGAGACGCACTTATAGCGAAACAACAAGGTCGGTGTGGGTCATTTTGGGTTGCTGGATCACGTTCATGCTATGAGTCATGGTCACGATATAAGAGTTTCTATAACCTTTCATGCGTAACCCTAATGTCTAGTTATCCCTATCGAGCCAACCCATTTGGTCACGGCATGCTTAGGGTTTTTACAAAATTTCTTGTCTTGTTACTAGTCTTTTACGCGTGATGTGTTGTTTATTAAGGTTACTATGTTTCGTTCATTTCATGCATGACACGACTCTAGCCTTTACATGCGTGTGAATACATGAATCATGCATGGTTTGTACCATGTGGTTGTGTACATATCGTACAAGACTGGTGTCCTCGTCTAGCAAAGCTAGACGTGCCTTGGTTTTTGGGGTCGAGTGCATGCTTATAAATGTGAATGGCATAATGAAGTTATGCGTTAAGCCACGAGAGTTACTTACCGAGGTCCAAGCTCGATAGATGACGAGAGGAGATGGTGGTGACGAGAGAAACTCGAATCGTTCTTGGTTTCCACCCTTAGTAACCCGTCGTCCCTTAGTTCTTACGTCCCAACGAAAATTCTTCACTCGAGCCGTGTTGTTTTAATTCTCGTTTTACAAATTTGAGTTGAGATAAATTGGTTCGTGCATGGTGCCTCATTTATACGCAAGGTGATTACTAGTTCCCTGAGATCATGCATGTGAGTGACATTATTTACACCTACTATTGGTGTATGATACTATTTGGTTATGATTACCCTTTTTATAATACTGTTAGAGGATAGATACTATTTGTTGAAATTGAAATGATATTGAAACGAGACGTAACAGGTGAATAGTCTCAAAAGGTGTAGGACATTAGGTGTAAGAATGAAATGATGGTGTTAGCTCATTTATTTTGAATTCCTTTCTATGATTAACTTAGATAGCATTTTGCACATTTGAGTCTTGGGGAGATGTAACGTCAAGTCATATTATTTATTTAGTAAAGTCTATATATCGGCTCATTTATATATTATTTATTGAAGTATGAACGGGTTCACAAAATAATATAGTCGTGCGATTTTGTTTCGTACTGCGTGAAAAATATGATTTTCATTGTTACGCGATCTCTAAAGTACCCCTTTTTGATTCGTAATTAAAATGATGATTTATGTGCGTTATTGTGACTCTTAACTAGTACAAAATGTTGTATGTCGTTCGAAGAATGACTTTTATTGGAAGAGTAACGACAATTAGCAATTACTTGCGATACATACTTTTACGTAAAATAACAAGATGTTCTAAATTTTCCCCGAGGTGCTACATACAATCGAAGGCTGATATTGGTATTTTCATTGATTATGCACCCACAAAGAAAGCATTTCGAATTTACAACCGACGTACCAGACGAATCATTGAAACAATTCATGTAGATTTTGATGAGCTGACTGCGATGGCTTCTAAACACAGCAGTTCAGGACCCGCACTTCATGAAATGACTCCTGCAACAATCAGTTCAGGACTCGTGCCAAACCCTCCTCCTTCAACACCGTTTGTACCATCTTCAAGAACTGATTGGGATATTTTGTTTCAACCTCTATTTGATGAATTACTCAATCCTCCACCTAGTGTTGATCACCCAGCCCCTGAAGTCATTGCTCTAATTGCTGAAGTAGTTGCTCCAGAACTCGCTGTATCAACCGGTTCACCTTCCTCAACAACAGTTGACCAAGATGCACCATCACCAAGTAACTCTCAAACAATACCTGAAACTCAACCTCCTGTCATTCCTAACGATGTTGAAGAAGACAATCATGATATTGAAGTTGCACATATGGGTAATGATCCGTACTTTGGTATCCTAATTCCAGAAGTTTCTTCTGATCAATCTTCATCGTCGGATATTATTCATACAATTGTGCATCCCGATCACCAAATTTCTAAACACAATAGCAAATGAACTAAGGATCACCCACTTGAAAATATAATCGGTGAACTCGATAGACGCAGTTACATGAGCAAGCTCTTTTCTGTTACTACGATGCTTTCCTCACTGCTGTTGAACCTAAGACATATAAAGATGCTTTGACTCAATCCTGTTGGATCGAAGCAATGCAAGAAGAGCTCAATGAGTTTGAACGACTTGGAGTATGGGAACTCGTACCCCGCCCAGATAAAGTTATGGTTATTACTTTGAAGTGGATCTACAAAGTGAAGCTAGACGAACTGGGATGTATTCTAAAGAACAAAGCTCGGTTAGTGGCTCGTGGTTACCGTCAAGAAGAGGGCATTGATTTTGAAGAGTCTTTTGCTCCGGTTGCAAGATTAGAGGCTATAAGGATTTTTCTAGCGTTTGCCGCTCACATGAACATGGTCGTCTACCAAATGGACGTGAAGACTGCGTTTCTGAATGGTAATCTGCGGGAAGAGGTTTATGTTAGCCAGCCGGACGGGTTTGTGGATAAAGATAACCCCAATCACGTGTACAAGCTGAAGAAAGCTCTTTATGGGTTGAAACAAGCTCCACGTGCGTGGTATGATATGTTGTCGTCATTCCTGATATCTCAAGACTTCTCCAAAGGCTCAGTGGATCCTACACTGTTCATCCGTAGGGAAGGCAAGGAATTACTTTTGGTACAAATATATTTCGATGATATTATCTTTGCTGCATCTACACCTGAACTTTGTGACCTATTTACTAAAATCATGTGTTTAAAATTTAAGATGTTAATGATGGGCAAAATCTCATTTTTCTTAGGATAACAGATTTCTTAAAGTCCCAGAGGCATCTTTATTAACCAGTCAAAATATGCCCTTGAATCTTTAAAGAAATACGGTTTTGACTTTTGTGACCCAGTGAATACTCCCATGGTGGAGAAATCCAAACTGGATGAGGATAAAGAAAGGAAAGCCGTTGATCCATCACATTATCATGGTATGATTGGCACCCTCCTTTATCTAACAGCCAGTAGACCTGACCTACAATTTTTTATATGCACGTGTGGCCGGTATCAGGCTCGGCCTACCAAAAAGCACTTAAATGCTGTTAAAAGGATCTTTCGGTATCTACAAGGAACTGTCAATCGGGGACTATGGTATCTGAAGGATTCTTCGATTGCTCTAAAAGCATTTGAAGATGCCGATCATGCTGGTTGTCAAGATACACGCCGTAGCACATCTGATAGTATGCAGTTCTTGGGTGATAGACTTGTTAGCTGGTCGTTAAAAAGCCAAAAAAGCGCTGCGATATCCAGTACGGAAGCTGAATATATTGCTTTGTCTGGCTGTTATGCTCAAGTCCTATGGATGAGATCACAGCTTACCGACTATGGCTTTGGATTCAATAAAATTACAATGTATTGTGATAACAAAAGAGCTATTGCCTTATGCTGCAACAACGTTCAACATTCCAGATCTAAGCATATAGACATCAGATTTCACTTTATCAAGGAGCATGTTGAGAATGGGGTGATCGAACTTTACTTTGTCAATACGGAGTATCAACTGGCGGACATCTTCACTAAAGCTCTTGGGAGAGAAAGAATTGAATTTCTTATCAACAAGCTGAGAATGCGGAGTTTTACTCCAGAGACTCTGAAACAATTGGCAGATGAAGTTGATGAATAGTGGTGGCACCTATTCAAATATCCTGTATAATATGTATATATATTAAAACCATAAAAACCAAAAAGATTTTTCATTTTTTCAAAAATTTTATATAAAAACAAAATACAAAAATATAAAATTCATAAAACCAAAAAAAATCAAAAAATTGAGAAAATACAAAAAGAGGTAATAATGGCATGTCTTCTGAAAATCGATAACATTTACGGTCTTAGAAATGTCATTCAATAATGATACGAGGCTGTAAATGAAGTTCGAGCAGAAGTTTCTAATGTTTTCAAAACATGCCAAATGGCTTGCTATTATTTCAGATAGCAACCCGGTCTTCATCTTAAAGGCAAGTATTCCGTCAAAAAGGAAACTTGACCTCTCAACGGGAATTTATTCTCGGGCATGGTCTACTTTATGACCATGCAAAGGCTTGTGTTTACTTTGCAACACAACCCGTGCTTCCTATATTTCCATAAGTGTACATGTCAGTGCACTTATGTGTTAAAATAAGAGAAATCTTATTTTGGTGTTTGTTTTTCAAAATTATAACATTGCTTCATCAGAAAATGCTTTTTCAATGACATTCGACTTCTCAAACAACGACTACAGCTCTTTAAATAGAAAACGGGTCATTGTTTGAGGGGGAGAAAATGTCAAATTTCTTCTTCATAATAAAAATGTGCTTAAAGGGAAAAAGGTTTTTAAACAATAACGGAATATCATTCTTTAAGGAAAGTTAATTAACTTTAGCTTATGTGTGCATTAATTGTTATGTGTTAATGTCTTTAGGGAATATTTTGCAAAATTAAGTCTATAGGTATGATAGTATAAACATTAGGGACTATATGTGCTATTTGTTTATCTTGTATATGCCTTATAAAACTAATATATGCAAAATAAAAAGGTATTGAAACTTAAGGGGCTAAATGTGTTAAAATCAATAATTGTTTTATACCCACCCTCCCACCCCGTCACTGTTCACACACAAACACACACTTAACTTTTTATTTTACTCCTCCCTCTCCCACACACGATCGTCGCTTGTCAATCCGTAATCTCAAGTCATTTTCAAGCCTAAGGTATAATAAGAAACATGTTCACCATCACCTAAACTACTCACGTCTCATAAGAATTGGTTTTTTTATCCAAGATTGAACTCGAAATCCCTAATTATCCAATTAGGGTTCTTGAAAAATCAAAGTGGTTAAAACATCAAATTGATTGAGGGGTTTTGTAGCTTTAGGTGTGCTTAACACTCGTTTCAAACAGTTTTAATTATAATCATCATTTGCTTATGTTCTTGTTAAATCTTAGATGCGAAAATTTAAGTTTTTGAGTTTCAATGTAAAATGTTAAAGGGTTTTGTGTGGGAATGATATAATAAGCCTTCTTGATTATGTTTGAATGATCATTTCGAACAATTGCTTGTGATTCTTTGAGTGTTCATGCTTAAGTTGTTTTACATGGTTCGTTTTTGCTCATACTTGTCATATTTATGCTTAAATGTTGTTAGTTTAGTGCCTCAATGATAGTTTAACTCATTGAATGCTAAAGAAACATATGTGAGTGTCTACAACGACTTGTATGTCAAATGACAAAAATGAACCGAACAACCCACTTACGTTGGAACCGAACAACTATAATGTAGTAGGAACCGAACAACTATGTTGTAGAAGGAACTGAACAACTACATTGATAGTAGGAACCGAACAACTATCTTAATAGAAGGAACCGAACAACTGTGTGGGTAAAAGGAACCGAACAACTGTTGATAGAAGGAACCGAACAACCTTGTGGGTAGAAGGAACCGAACAACTATTAATAGTAGGACCCGAACAACCTGATAGGTAGAAGGAACCAAACAACTATTGATAGTAGGAACCGAACAACCTCGTAGGTAAAAGAAACCGAACAACTTGTGTTCATAGGAACCGAACAACTCCTTGTAGTAGGAACCGAACAACTTAAGCCTAGTAGGAACCGAACAACTATCTCATTAAGGAATCGAACAACTTGTAGATAGTAGGAACCGAATAACTAAGGGCTAGTAGGAACCAAACAAATAGTTCATTAAGGAACCGAACAACTAGTTTAAAAGACCCAAATCACTTAAGATCAAATTTTCATTTTAAAAGGCGATTTAAAAATCTTAATTAGGGAGATAATTAAAATTGGTTAATTATTCACTCTAAACAAGTTAAGTTAGCTTAAGTTGTCATTTTTAAATGAATAGATCTTAATAAGTGCAAAAAGTCTTAAAGTTCCTAAAGCATCGTTCACATCATGAATCAACTTTTCGTGATCACTCAATAAGTCTATATAGTATATTGTATAAAATTGGTTATACATAAACTATATTGATCTTAGTAGAATTATGGATACTACAAGAGCTCAACAAATGGCACTGGATGATGAATTAGTCGCCCCTGCTAACCGTCTCAAGATAGGGAAAAGCAATCTCCGACTGAGCTCCAATCTTAAATCCAAGGAACCTACTCTTCAAGTGGTGCTAGATGCTCTCAAACTCATTTCATTCTATAATGCATTTGAGATCTCTGCTGATGTTCTTGAGATATACATGCAAGAGTTCTGGGTCACTGTCACCAGACATCATTCTTCACTACGTTTCAAGTTGAATGCCCTAAACTCCCTGATCAGACATTTGAAGAACCTCCACTTGAAGAGGCGATTCTATCTTTTATTAGAGACCTTGAACACACCGGCGAGATCAAGTTTTTATCTGATGTCAACGTCAATCACATGCATCAACCATGGAGATCATTTGCTGCCATAGTCAACAAGTGTCTTAGTGGAAAAACTACTGCTCTGGAAAGTCTTCGCCTGTCACGTGCTCAAATTCTTTGGGGCATGTATCATAACAAGAAAGTTGACTATGTCTATTTACTGTGGGAAGACTTGGTGTTTCAAGTGGAGAATAAGAACTCCAAGAAGAACAATGACATGTATTATCCACGATTCACCAAAGTCATTGTCAACTACTTCATGGCAAAGGATCAGGCAATACCAAGGAGAAATAAGATGTTTTGGCACTATGCCAGGGATGACTTCATGTTCACCACAGTTAGAGTCATTTCAAAACATCAGGACACACAAGTATACGGTGCTATTCTCCCTCAGCACTTGACCAACCAAGCCATGTTGGAGTCTGAAGCCTACAAGACTTACCGTGCTTATGCTACTGGTGAAAAGACTCCAAAAACAAAGTCTACAAAGAAGAAAGCTGAGTCCGAATCATCTATGCCTACTAAAGCCTCTAAAGGAAAAAGAATCAAGACTTCGGCTAAGAGTGATAAACCTGACAAGATGAAGCAACCTGCTATAAAGTCAAAAGGTTTAACAGTGCTATCTGAGGTTGCATTATCTGAAGCTGATCAAATGAAGTTAGCAACCAAACAAAGCCTGAAAGAATTCCACAGCTCTCACGCAAGTGGCTCAGGTGATGGAGTTGACTTACAGTCAAAGGTTCCTGATGAGCAACAACAAACCGGATCTGGTACAAATGAAGGAGCTGGTGACAAACCAGAGGTTCCCGATGTACCCGAATACAGATCAGAGAGTGAAGAAGAATCCTGGACATTCAGTCAAGGAGAGGATGAGGAAGAAGATGATGAGCATGACAATGATGAAGATAATGATGAGCATGACAGTGATGATGGCAATGATGATAATGATGATGAAGATGATGATCAAGAGGATGACAGTGAAAGAACTGAGTCAGATGATGATGGAGATGATTTTGTTCACCCAAACTTGTCCACATACAATGCAGAAGATCAGGAAAACGAAGATGAAAAAGCAAATGATGATGAAGATCAAAATCAATAGGATGAAGATGATGTTATGGGAGGTGAACAAGAAGATGAAGATGAGGAACTGTACAGTGATTTGAATATCAACCTGAATAGAAGAGATGCAGAAATGACGGATGCTCAAGTTAATCAAGAGACGGGAGAAGTTCACGTGACATTACCTACTGAACCTTCGGTAGTGCAACAACAAAGCTCCTCTGTTTCTTTAGATTTGGTGTTCATCAATCCCTCTCCAAATACAGGTATTGACTCGATTTTAAACCCAAATGTTTAATCATATATTCATGTCAATGTTTTAGTTTCTGTTTCTGCCGCTACTGAGACACCTTCTTCTGACACTACAATTCCTCAATCACCCATTCCAATCATTCAACCTCAACAACAAACACTTGATTCCACAACAACAACAACTATTCCAACAACAAATTTGCCTAAAATCCCCAACTTCGCATCTTTATTCGGCTTTGAACGTAGGGTTCCCTTATTAGAGATTGTACTGTCTGAACTAAAACAAACCAATCAATTTGCTGAAGCTTTATCATCTGTTCCGGGCATTATTGACAAATATCTTACGTCCAAGATGAAAGATGAAGTGAATGTGGTTGTTCAACTCAAATCAAACAAGCTCAGAGAAGAAGCTCAAGCCGAGAATGATAAGTTTCTTAAACAGATTGACTCGAACATTAAGAACATAATCAAGGATCAAGTTAAAGCTCAAGTATCCAAGATCATGTCAAAGGTTGAGAAGTATGTCACAGAAACTCTGGGAGTTGAAGTATTGGCTAGATCATCCAATCAACCTCAGTCCTCTTATGCTACAGCAGCATCTCTCACAGAGTTCGAGTTAAAGAAAATTCTCATCGACAAAATTGAAGAAAATAAATCAATGAATAGATCAGACGTTCAGAAAAATCTCTACAACGCATTGATTGAATCATACAACTCGGACAAAGACATCTTAACCTCATATGGTGAGGTTGTGACTCTAAAGCGAGGACGTGATGATCAAGACAAAGATGAAGAACCCTCCGCTGGATCAAACCGAGGGTCGAAGCGAAGAAGATCAGGCAAGGAAGAGTCATCAAAAGAAACAACTCAAAAGGAGTCAAAGTCTACAAGTTCTTCTAAAGGTGCGACCAGATCTCCACCTAAATCATCAGGCAAGTCTACTCAAGAAGAGGAGCATGATCCAAGGGTTGATGATCTGGAAGAACCATTCCATCAGGAGTTCGATACAGGAAATGATGATGTATCTCCTGTCAGAGAGGTAACTGATGTTGATGAACGATTGTGGAATCCATCAGGCTCTCGAACTCCTGATCGTGAATGGAACCAAACAAAGACGGTTGACGACCGACCTCCTCAACAGTGGATGACTAAGTTGGCACAAGCTTCAGGCACAACATCCTCGTTTAATGAGTTTCTGGCTACTCCCATCGATTTCTCTGCTTTTATAATGAACCGGCTCAAGATTCAAAATCTAACTCAAGATCTGTTGACCGATCCAACATATGATCTCATTAAAGGCACGTGCAAGAGTGTAGTGGAGTTAGAATACCACCTGGAAGAAGTATTCAAAGCTACTAATGATCAGTTAGATTGGCATAATCCTGAAGGAAGACCGTATCCCCATGATCTTAGCAAGCCACTTCCTCTAATTCCGGATGCACGAGGTCGTCAAATCATCCCTTATGATCACTTCATCAACAATGATCTCGAATATCTAAAAGGAGGAAGCTCAAGTCGTAAATATACAACCTCAATCACCAAGACAAAGGCTGCTGATTACGGTCATGTTAAATGGATTGAAGACAAAGTTCCTAGAAGTACATGGAGTGCGGCACAAGTTGTCTACGACAAGCATGCCTACTGGGGAACATATCACTGGGGACCAAAACGTTAGAGATTTTATGTATATGCTACCAACTTGGAAACTTCTAAAGACGTCTATTCCAAACACAGGATTATTGCTGTTACCAGTCTCAAGATCATGGAGTTCTTTGGTTACAAACATTTGGAAGAGATTACAGTTCGAAGACAGGATGATCGGCTGTACAAGTTTAGAGAAGGAGACTTCAAAAGACTTCGTCGCGAAGATATTGAAGATATGTTACTTCTTCTTGTTCAAGGAAAGCTGACCAACCTCAATGTGGATGAACGGTTTGCACTTAATGTGGCGTTGCGAATGTACACGAGACGCATTGTCATTCAAGAATGTGTGGAGGACTTACAACTGGCAGTTGAAAGCTATCAGAAGAAGATAAACCTCACCAAACCTGACACATACCGTTCAGATCTCAGAAAAATGACTCCCTTCACTGCTTACCGTGATATCCAAGGCATTATCTATCAAGACGACATGGACATAAATCGTTTGATGCGCACTGATGAACTTCACAAGTTCAGTGACGGCACACTTAACCATGTTCGCACCTCTCTCAATGATATTGCTACGGGGATTTAAATGGAGTATTTGCCGAAGAGAAAATGGACCAAACAAGACAAGCAGAGAGCCCGGGTGATGATAAAAGCCATTGACAAGAAACTCAGAGACAGAAGGTTGATGCGGAGTCTGGAAAAGTTTGTTGGTGGAAGACCTTACAGAGGAGACCTTCGGCTGCTACAAAGGACCATATGATTCTATCATATGATGTTCTCATCTCTCAGGTCAAATCTTGTAAATAATATAACTTTGTGAATTTGTTCATATGTAGTATAGACTTATGATGATAATAAGGAGTGCTCGAGTACAAAATTTTCAAGAATTTCTTAGTAAATTCAAAATTCTTCAAATTATTGTACTTAGCACTATCTTATATACCCTCATATTTTGAGGGGGAGCATTAAAATGTTCCAATTAGTTAATATGTAACATTTTGTCCCCGAAAGTTTAATCAATTGATATCCAAAATATCAAGCGATTAACATTTTGGATAAGGGGAGAAAATGTGATTAAACTGAATCTAATATGTATTGAAATGTGATCATATAAAATGGACTCAATGCACTCCACACTTAACATGTACTACGAGTACGATGCACATGTTAAGGGGGAGCCTTTTAGTGATAATGAAAAACTCTCAAAGTGTAAATCTTTTGATATTTATATCAAACACTTTGATTGAAATTTTCAATGTTTTTGGAAGGATTGTGATGATATACCCAAAAGACCGACCATGTACTTAAATTTATGAAGTTATAAGGTGGTTAGGCATAGGTATTCAAATCCCATGATCCAGCCAGAACCGGAGGGATCTACCCAGGGATATCCACTAGTTAGTGTAGAAGTCCTTAGGTATGATACAAAAGGAGAAAAAGTGAGAATCGGGAATAATGCCGACTGAGATGGAGCTAACACTGGAACAAACCCAACAAGGTGTTAGTTATGAAGTCTCGGTAAGCATTGAAGGGGTTGAAGAATGAAAAAGAAATGTAAAGATAAAGGGTGAAAAGAAAGAAGCCCTCCATACACTTAGGCAGAAACCGGGTCAATACATAATCTGTCAGAAACACAAAGTTGTTGTCTGACATTGAAGACAGTCATAGACCTAGTGACGCTAAGCATATCCCTCCCCAGCCACTCAAGGTCTCTCAACAGACTCTTGTTTCATTTCTCATGGAGATTACACGCATTTCTATCAACTTTCTCACTCCGAGTTAGTCGATATTGAAAAGGTGGCAGTCAACTCCAGCCTTCGATCACTAAAACAAAAGTGCACTATTGAGTCTAGAGCCAAAAGAGATCATCCATAAATCTCATTAGGACACTTGTCAAAATTATGCTTGCTATTTCACACAATGTGAATAATGAGAAAATATAAAGAGTCCTACGCATTATCCTTGTGATTTTGCCCGAACATCCGAGTGATACTTAAGTATTCACAATGAAGATGGAAATCCTACTTGAGTCAACATCAAACAAGCTCATGGTGACTTGTGCGATTCTATACAAATCAAACTTGTGACAACTGGAAAGAAACGATGGTGCGATTCTATAAGAATCAAACTTGTTCCAGG
>BQNB010011612.1:3574-14469 GCA_026074375.1 Tanacetum coccineum
GTCCTTGGAGTATATAAGCTAGCAACTAGAGATAATATACACACTCTCATTTCTTAAGGTGAAAACTTATAAATCCTTTCCCTTTTCTCTTCTATATGCCACGACCCAAATCCAGCACCATAAACCATCCATACAAAATTTAATTACAACATTTCCAAGTGTTCCTACATCATATCTAAGATAACCTAAGGTGCTTAGAAGGTTTCGTTTAAGGTTTACACGTGTTAAACAAGAAAGGTTCAAGATTAGGGTTTTGTTGAAATTAGGGTTTTCAAGGTGTTGAAAGCTAGGGTTTGTTTGCTAAACAAGGGTTTAGATCTTGTTGTTCATCATCATACATCATATTAAGGTTATCTAAAAACCTTAATCTCTTTACATTTGTGATTTTATGTGTATATAATGGTTATATAGTTAATCACCATCTAGGAAAAGTATTAACTTGTAAAATGGATTTTTACACTTGTTTATGGTTTGGTAAACTTTTACATATGATATATGGATGTTAATATCATGTTATAATGGAAGTACAAGTATTGTACATGTGTGGTTTATATATGAAAAGTATATATAAACAAGTTACCTTTCAAGTATACTTATATAAAGTTATGGACAAATAAGTATTTAGACATATGGATCTTGTGATTCATGGATAATCTTTGGACAAATGAAGGACTAAGTACCCTAAGCATGTAAGATACATGGTACATATGGTTGTAAAGGACTTGTAACAAAGTGGATAAACTAGAAGGATACAAAACCAAATTAAAACATATTTTTAACAAAATAATCAAAGGGTCTGACCAAAATTCGATTTTTAACACATTTATTTTGAAATTTTATAAAATACAACATGTCCCAAGGATCGTGGGCATGTAGAGAACTCGAAAAATGGATTTATAACGAAGGAGATACGGCATTTACAAGTTACGCGACAATAAACGCGTTTATAAAAGAAATTTTATAAAAGTTACTGTTCATCTCAGATATGAATATTTTGAAAACATCATTAATTAGATAAAACTTTTAATTACGAATACGTGCTCGAAAGAATCACTAAAATTAGATCTAAAACGAAGAAGATACGATATTTATGGGTTTTTAGGTTAATTAAAGTTATACAAATAAGTTTATAACTGTCATGAACAGTAAAAACCACTGTTCACCAGGGGATCCAAAATATGAAAATGTAATATTTTGATACATCGACTTAATACGAAAGCGTGGACGTAAGAAACATCCCAAACGGGCTTAAAACGAGAAAGTTACACACTATTTTATACTTGTGCACTATTTCCTGACATGAATAGTGTTGGTTCGTTTTTAATATAAATTTTTGCGAAACATTTTTAGAATCATTTATATAATATTTATACATGTCCTAAACTTTATAAATATTATTTTACAAAGACAATTGAATTATTTATTCGATTATACGAGTACAAACACACGGTTATTATTTATCAAATGCAATTTAAATATTATTTCACAAACTCGATTAGATGGTGATGTAGCTAAATAGAATAAAATATGGTAGTAGTTATTCGAAGTACTTCGTACTCATACGACCTGAAATTGATTAGGTTGCATTCGGGCGTATTTGTGACGCATTTTCCTGTTGTGATTTACATTGTTAAACTCATCCAATCGAGGTGAGTTCATAGCCCCACGTTTTACATTTTATAATGATTTATAAGTTTTGGGGTGAGAACATGCTTTGTTTTACAATTGGACGCAAGTGGACATTTCATATTTAAACTGATTACGTGTTTTGCCTAAGTAGCGATAACCCAATGTGCCCACTATCATGAACTGTAAATCACCTGGAGGGTGAGCGTGAATGTTATAAATAGATCTATTTAGGGGTGACACCCCGTTCGGGTGATTAGCTATCACTGGTGTCGAAACTACCAAGCCAATGAACGTATAACATGTCGGATTTGGGATGTTCTGGGTTAGAACATCATCATGGGAAATGTAGGCAATTTATATTGCAATTCATATATGCCGAGCTTCAATGTCATGAGCTTAGGGAAACATATTTACATTTTTGTGATGTTTACATTTCTTGCTTCTGTGAAGAAAGGACCACTTGTGTTGGCTCGTTCAATCCACTGAGGATGGAGTAACAAGGCTTAAGGAATATGGTGAACTGACTCGCTGAAGCATTCAGCTGATTGTGACATCAAAGCAATAAATCATCATCTTCCAAGGCTTCTAATGAAATCTTATGCTCTGTGTGAGTCAACATCGTGTGGCCATAAAGAGTCTAATTGGGAGAAGATTAAATGCTTAATGAACGCGAAGCTGTCGTTAACAAAACAAGACGTGAGTGCTATGCTGTCTGATGTAATTCGCCCCCCTCGCTCTCGCCTCTGCACTATTACATGAAAGGTGAGACGCTAATGAGTACTACTTGAGGGTTACTCTGTTTCTCAATGATATGTAACATTTACAAGATGCCATTGGAGTAGTTTCAAGTCAACACCAAGTTCTAAAACACTCTTCCTGATGAATGGAGCAAATTTGTTACTGGATGTTAATTGGTCAAAACTTGCACTCGACAAATGTGATCAGCTTCATGCTTTACCTGGCGAACATCATGAATAGACATCGCAAGACATTCGTTTGATGCAAGAACGCAACTCTGATCCTCTTGCTTTAGTTGCATATCACCAATTATAACTCGAGCCAGTTATCAATCTCATGCTACACCTTACACCAAAAGTCTCATCTCTATTCATGTTTTCACCATATCAGATCTTCACAGTTTGTTCCTCCGTATCAGGACTCAACAATTACAACCAATCAATTCAACCACCTCTTTTTAATTACGTATCATCAAATAGTACAACCACCGATTCACCACAACGTTTATTCTTCACAACCATCAATCCACAGTGGAATATGCTCACAGTCCTATAACAGCAACAACCTGAATTTTGTCCAGCAGACTCCGGTCTTAGTTATGTTCACGGTTCCAGAAAGGGGATGGATCCGATTGATGCGATCAAGTCACATGAGGTCGTCTTACTGCTGTTGTCACATCCGGTTATCCTACTATCAAACAATCAGCTACGAACTTCATCAAAACCAGACTATCAACAAGTACTATCTATGATGGAAAAATTAACTATGCAAACCTGTTCAGGGGGAGACAAATACTTATGCTGCTGGAACAATGAAAAAAATACATACACTGGTGCAAGTGGAAGCAAACGGGGAAACAACGGACTGTCATTGTTACATTGCAAAAGGGAGGGTTATTGCATGCAGTGTACTAAGCCCAAGAGGAAAAGGTGATGAAAGACATGCGTTTCAATGATAAAGTGTTCGCTGGTTCAGCTCACAGTCAAGTGGTCAAGCTTTAACAGAGGAGACAATAGCATTATTTTGGCAGATCCCGGACTTCCTGACATTCATTGAACCTCTCAGACTGTCATCACCCACAATGCTGCTTATCAAGCCAATGATCTGGATGCCTATGACTCTGATTGTGATGAACTCAACTCAGCCAAGATTGCTCTCATGGCAAATCTCTCCAGAAATGGCTCAGATGCACTCACCGAGGTACACAATCCAGATAATATGAACTATGACTTATTCAATCAAAGTGAGCAGATAATGACGTCTTCTGAACAGTCTAATGATGTGAGTCAGACAGAAACTGAAATAACTAGTGATAGCAATATCATTCCTTATTCTTAGTATCTGAGTGAATCACAACAGGAAACTGTCCAGAATTCTAACTCTTCTACTCAACAAGATGTCTTGATATTGTCTATGTTTGAACAATTAAGTACCCAAGTAACGCATTGCACCAATGTTAATAAAGCTTTGACTACTGAGCTTGACAGATATAAAGGAGAGGTTAAAGATTTGAAAGAAATGCAAAATGTTGAAAACAGTTTTTCAGGATCAAATGAACAGTATGCCGAGATTGTACGTCTTAAGAAAACTCTTTTTGAACAAGTGCAAGAAAATGATTCTTTAATGAAAACAGTTTCTGATCTAAAAAATGTTTTTAAAATGGAAGAAAACATAAATATTGATAGAGAAATTGCTTTAGAAAAGAAAATTAAGCAACTTGATAATATCATTTTCAAAAGAGGTCAATCTGCGCAAACTGTTCATATGATGACTAAATCCAAAATTTGTTATGATCATTCCACGAAACAAGCAATCGGTTTTGAAAAACCTTTCTATCTGAAGAAAGTTCGGGAGTCAAAGCCAAAATTGTATGACGGGAATGTCATTCTTAAAATGGATACTGTTGTAATTCCTGATTCTGATGAAACATTAATGCTTTGTGAAGAGAGTCGTTCAAAAATGCTTTTGAAAGAACAAGATCCATTGGTTGTAAAACACAGAGTGAACACGAAACCCATTAATTATGCTATTCTAAATAACGATTACAACAAACGATTTGTTCGACAATCTGATTTATATAGTGAACAAGCCTATTGGAAAGCGACTTCGGTCCCAGCTTTAGACCCATCTCATTCTTCAACAACCATCAAAGTTGAGGTTCCAAAAGAACTTCCAAAAGTAAGTATGGTGTATACTAGCTTGAAAGAGCTCAAACGCTATCTTACTGGCTTTGATCTGGTTGTCAAAGAAAGAACCACAGCTATCACTGAGGGCACGTGGGGGTTTGAACATACAAAGGCTTGTTTTCGAGATGAAATCATTCCGTTTATAAAAGAATTAAAAGATATCTTCAATAACTTCAATCAATACTTGGTTAAAGAACTTGCCGATGTCCAAAATGTCTTTTATCAAATGGAACAGGCTGTCGAACAACATCGCTTGGAGTCCAGAACTTTTGAAGTTAAAATAAATCAAGTTTTGAGTGAAAATGAACGACTCTTGGCACAAGCCATTGATAATGATATTGTAAAAACTGTTGTGAATTTGTCTGTGAATAAAGGTTGTGATACTGTGAATGAATGTCAAAAGTGTCTCGAACTCAAGACTGAGCTTCTCAACAAAAAGGATTTTGTTGATAAAGAAACTTACGATAAACTTTGTAAGAGTTTTACGACTCTTGAAAAACATTGCATCACTTTTGAAGCTGATTCTCAACTTAATCAAGAAATTTTTCAACTAGAAAACAGTGTTTTAAATCAAAATGCTCCAAGTTTTACTCAGTTGTTTGAATTAAGTGAATTGAGAGCTCAGTCTCAACAAACAAAAGATTCGTGAAAAAGATAACATTCTTTCTTCAAAGTTTATGGAAATCTTTCGAAACCTTCATTTTAAGCTTAGCTTTGCGGATGCTCTCATCCATATGCCAAAGTTTGCGTCAATGTTTAAAAAGATGTTAAATAACAAAGACAAGTTAATTGAGTTAACCAAGACACCTTTGAATGAGAATTGTAGTGCGGTTGTCCTTAAAAAGCTTCCGGAAAAGCTAGGTGACCCAGGCCGATTTCTAATTCCTTGTGATTTTTCAGAATTTGATAATTATCTAGCCCTTGGCCGAATTTAGGGGCATAGTTTAAAATCCATGCCTTTTTCCATTTGGAAAAAGCTTGGATTTTCAGGTCTTACCGAAACAAAAATGGTTTTAGAGTTAGCCGATCGTACAATTTCCAAACCAACCGGTGTCGCCGAGAATGGTTTTGTCAAAATAGGGAAGTTTTATTTTCCCGCCGATTTTTGTTGTTCTTGATTTCATAGCCGATCCTCGAGTAATGTTAATACTCGGGCAACCCTTTCTTAGGACGGCTCATGCTTTAATCGATGTTTACGAAGGAGAGATTACTCTTAGGAATGATGATCAATCTTTAACCCTTAAATGTGGTGATACGCCTTCCATTTCATACAACAATCTTGAATCGTTGAAGAAAGTTGATCTAATCGATGTCGCTTGTGAAATTTATTCACAAGAAGTTCTTGGATTTTCCGATTCTGTTGCTTACAACAATCCTTCTCCGTACTACGATCCGATTGTTTCCACTTTATCTCCGACACTTATCCTTTTGATGATAAGACTGATTTTGCGACTCTTTGAAGAAGCCGATGCTTTTATAGCAATCGATGATGAACCAGTTTCGCCAGTTTGCAATACTACGTACTATGATCCCGAGGGTGACATTCTCATTCTCGAAGCACTTCTCAACAATGATCCATTACCTCCACCAAACCAAGGAGATTACTCACCCAAAATTCAAAAAGATCTTAAAGTTGTTGAACCAAAGAAGTCTTCACTCGAATATGCTACTTCTTATGAACCAAAAGATGAACTTCCCGAAGTCGAACTTAAAGAGTTACCTCCGCATCTCGAGTATGCGTTTTTAGAGGAAAATAACAAGCTTCTAGTCATAATTTCAAAAGATTTGAGCCAAGATGAAAAGACCTCCCTCGTTAACATTTTAAAAAACCAAAAACAAGCAATTGCTTGGAAACTTTCTGATATCCGAGGCATAGATCCAGAGTTTTGCTCTCACAAAATTTTTTTAGAAGATGATTACGAACCTTCAGTCCAACATCAAAGGAGGGTTAACCCTAAAATCCACGACGTCATCAAGAAAGAAGTAGAAAAACTTCTTAACGCGGGATTAATTTATCCGATCTCGTATAGTCCATGGGTTAGTCCGGTCCATTGTGTTCCTAAAAAAGGTGGTAATGACGTTGTCAGAATGAAGAAAAGAGTTGGTGCCTAACATGATTAGGTCCCGGATGGTGCGTTTGCATCGACTATCGTAAGTTAAACGAGCAACTGGTAAAGACCATTTTCCGTTACCATCATGGACCCAAATGATAGAAACGTTTAGCCTGCAACGAATTTTAATTGTTTATTAGTGGTTTTTTAGGTTTTTGCAAATCAATTGACCATAAAGATCAAGAAAAACTACTTTCACGTGCCCATTACGGAAACTTCGCGTACCGTCGTATTGCCATTGGTTTGTGCAATGCACCCGGAACTTTTTCAACGTTGTATGTGGCCATTTTTCATGACATGATAGAAAAAATGATGGAAGTTTTTATGGATGATTTTCTCAGTCTTCGAAGATTATTTTCTCCTCGTGTTTTGACAATTTAGACAAAAGCTCAAAAGATGTGAGACACCAAATTAGCACTAAATTGGGAAAAGAGCCATTTCATGGTTAAAGAAGGCATTGTTTTAGGACATAAGATCTCTAGAAAAGGAATTGAAGTCGATAAGGCCAAAGTTGATGTAATTTCAAAGCTTCCTCACCCAACAACCGTCAAAGGAATCAGAAGTTTTCTCGGGCATGCCGGATTCTATCGAAGATTTATCAAAGACTTTTCCAAAATCTCTCGACCCATGACCCATCTCTTAGAGAAAAACACTCCTTTTATTTTTTTGGAAGATTGCATTCTTGCCTTTCAAACATTGAAAAAGAAGTTAACCGAAGCTCCAATTCTCATTGCTCCAAATTGGGACCAACCTTTTGAAATCATGTGCGATGCAAGTGATTATGCAATAGGTGCGGTTCTAGGGCAAAGGATTGAGAAACATTTTAGACCAATTCATTATGCAAGTAAGACAATGACCGAAGCAGAAACAAATTACACAACAACCGAGAAAGAAATGCTTGCGGTTGTTTACGCTTTTGAGAAGTTTCGATCATATCTAATCATGAACAAAAGTGTTGTTTACACGGACCACTCCGCATTGAAATACCTCTTCAACAAGAAAGACGCCAAAGCAAGATTGCTTAGATGGGTCTTACTTCTTTAAGAATTCAATTTTTTAGTAATTGATACCAAGGGAGCTGAAAACTATGCAGCCGATCACCTCTCTCGTCTTGAAAACCCGTATGAGAATGTTTTTGATCCTAAAGAGATTAATGAAACTTTTCCTCTTGAAACATTGAACACGGTGACTTCTCATGATGACCAAAATACCCCGTGGTTTGCCGATATAGCAAATTACCACGCGGGGAATTTTCTTATCAAAGGAATGTCAACCCAACAAAAGAGGAAGTTTTTCAAGGATATAAAGCATTACTTTTGGGATGATCCCTATCTCTTTCGTACATGTGCGGATCAAATCATCCGTAGATGTGTATTTGGCCAAGAAGCTCTTGAAATCCTCAAGGCTTGTCATGAAGGACCCACTGGGGGCCATCATAGTGCTAATATCACCGCTCGAAAAGTATTTGATGCCGGTTTCTTTTGGCCTACAATTTATAAGGATGCTTACGAATTGATCAAATCTTGTGATGCATGTCAAAGACAAGGCAAGATTTCACATCGAGATGAGATGCCTCAAAATGCAATCCAAGTTTGTGAAATTTTTGATGTTTGGGGTATCGATTTTATGGGACCTTTTCCGTCGTCTAGAGGAAACAAATATATTCTAGTAGCCGTCGATTATCTTTCCAAATGGGTTGAAGCCAAGGCGCTCCCCACCAACGATGCTAGAGTAGTTGTTAAGTTCTTAAAATCCCTTTTCTCCCGATTCGGTGCTCCTAGAGCAATTATAAGCGATCGAGGGACCCATTTTTGTAACGATAAGTTTGCAAGAGTCATGTCAAAATATGGTGTCACCCATCGTCTTTCGACTCCTTACCACCCTCAAACGAGTGGTCAAGTTGAAGTCACGAATCGAGGTCTCAAAAGAATTTTGGAGAGGACGGTCGGAGAAAACCGTGCCTCATGGTCCGACAAACTAGATGATGCATTATGGGCTTTTAGGACCGCTTACAAGACTCCAATTGGATGCACTCCGTACAAGTTAGTCTATGGAAAAGCGTGTCACTTACCCGTCGAACTAGAACACAAGGCATATTGGGCTCTTAAGCATGCCAACTTCGATCTCAAGACCGCGGGTGATCATCGAAAGCTTCAACTCAATGAACTTAGCGAGCTTCGTGATCAAGCTTATGAGAATTCGCTAATCTACAAGGAGAAGACAAAGAAACTTCACGATTCCAAGATAAAGAACCGAATCTTCAATGTTGGTGATCAAGTCTTGCTTTTCAACTCCCGATTAAAGATTTTCTCCGGAAAGCTCAAATCCCGATGGTCCGGACCTTTCACAATCACCGAAGTTTATCCTTATGGCACTGCCAAGTTGTCTCATGCCGACGGTTCGAATTTCAAAGTCAATTGTCATCGTCTAAAGCACTACTATGGAGGAGATACACCACCGATGGTTATCTCGGACCTCCAGACTTTCCCTAAGGACAACTAAATTCAAGGATCTAGTCAAGCTTGCGACTAGGTGAACAAAAACAAGCAGCTTCGTGGGAGTTCACCCCATGTTTATCCTTTCTATATTCTTTCTATTTTCTTAACTAATGTGTTGTGTTGAGAGTGGCTTGTACTCTTTCCGATTTCTCGATGTTTATTACTTGTTTATTGTGATTTTGTAGGATCGAACCAACAAATTCTATGAAGCCTCTCGTGTTCGGTTGATTTATCCAGTTCAACTCAAGCTTCTCATCCTTTGTGTGAAATTAGTTTGGGGAGATCCGATATCCTTTCATCTTATCGATTCACGTTTATCTTTGCATAATTCATAAACGGCTTAGATTTTCGTAGAGACCCGACTTTAAACATTGAGGACAATGTTTCGTTTTATTTTGGGGAAGGGAATCTATCGATTTGATATTACTTGCTTATCGTTTTGTTCTCACGTACCCGTTTTCCCACAAAAATAACAAAAAATTTAAATTTTTAAGTTCTTATTTGTAAAAAAAAATTAAAAAAAATTAAAAAAAAATTAAAATAGTGTTAACACACGAATGTAGATTTTCCGTTAGTGAGAATAAGAAGTAATTTTTGACCCGATCGAACGTGTAGAGTTCTAGTTTTCTCCCTTAACAATTAATTATGATAGTTTGTGCTAGTCTCATGTAGACTTTAAACATGCTAGACTTGAAATCATTAGTAAATGAAAACTTGTGCTAATCTCAAGTAGATTTTAAATATGCCGAGTTGGATTTTATATAGGCTAAGTATTTGCGAATTTCTTTATTAGAGATTTTAAATTGCAAAGAATAAGAGATGATAGTGTTGATTACGAATTAGGATGCTAAACAAAGTTTATTTGAAAAACTTAAAAGCTTATAAGAATAACTTGTGGTTTTTCTTCCCCGGAGTTCTTAAAATGATTAATTATACGTGTTCTCTTTAATTTTTACAAATTAGAGTTTTACTCTTAAAAGTCTAATCAACATATTCAGAGAAAAAGCTTTATCGATATCGTTGGTAAATAAGAATTTTAGTTCAAGTTTATACTTTGGTTTTCTAAAACGAAATTTTTCTATTTGCAAAAATAATGTGTTAAATCAATTAATTTGTTAAAAAAAATCTATAAAAATGTAGTTGGTGAATAAAAAGGATGCAAGTTATAAATCCTTAGTGTTAATAAATAATATACAAACTCCATCGTAATAAAGTACATGGGCATTTGTCGGTTCGCTCCCGATGTGACATCGAAAGAAAGGGTGGAGGATGTATATTTAGGATTGGTATCATAATAAGTACACGAGCTCTTGTCGGAGGCGTGGCCGATGTGTCGTCGAAAGAAAAGTGATACCGATTCCTAGCCTAATAATGTAAATAGTAATAATAATATTGCAAGTTAGAAAATAAATAGTAAAAGTTTCATTTTCTAAATATGATCTTGCTAAGTGATTAACATAATAGCCCAAAAGGCCCATGTGTAAAGCTTGGTCGGATTTCGTCTATCTAAATATGTGGATTTAATGGTTTAAATTAATTTGAACACACACACCTAAATATATGATTTATGTCGGGAAGAGGAATTCACAAGTTGTAATTATAAGTAGTCTTAGCATCTTAGCTCGTACTTAACGGTGATCTTATTTTTAAGCTTAGTGATATTGGCTAAAATATACATATTTTATACCCCGAAAAACACCACAAAAGGACTAAAAACACTAAAATATAGATAA
>BQNB010011612.1:18724-66293 GCA_026074375.1 Tanacetum coccineum
AATTTTCCTTAGGGAATTTTCTTAATTGCTCTTTGAAGTATTTTATTATATATATATATTTTGGGTATATAAAACTGCAATCAACCTTATATAATTAATGGTGCAAACCTCTACCGGATGAGCTAATGTAGCACAACGATAGAGGTGTATGATATAAAGGTTTAGATGGGTTGAGGTAAGGGGTTCGAGCCCTGCTCACCCCTTACTTCCCCATCTTGCCTTTTCATTTTTTTTCAAACTTATTAAACACCTAAAGGAGAACATTTTTTAAAACTACAACTATTTTTGAAACTTAACAAATAAGCTGAAAATTAAGCTCAAGGATGGCAGAATTAACTTTTTAAGCTAAAGGTTCATTAAGCTAAACTAACTGTTGGGCTCTTTAAACTAAATAAGCTAATGAAAAATGGGAATAAGCTAGCACAGGCTATAAGCTATACCTAATTAACACTAGAGAACATAAATAAGTAAAGAAAATAAGCTACACTAAGCTTATTATGACAGAATTCCTAAATAGGCTTATAAACTAAAAAGTTCTTAAACTAAAATGCAACTAAGCTCTAATAGCTTAAACACAAAACTAAATGAGCTAATATGGGTTATAACTAACTTAATTTAAGCAAATGTAATTCCTGAAATATGCAAAATGTAGGGCTAACATAAGCTAAAAGGATCTAGACTAGTCTAACTAAGCAGAAGAGAAGCATAGCAGTACTAACAGGGAATTAGTACTGCTAGACTTTAAAAAAGCTCAATAAGCACTTAAAAGCACAAATGAGCTAATGCAGGCATAAACCTAGAACTAATAAGCATAACTAGACAAGACTTAAGCAAATCCAATAAGCATTAAACTAAGAAAAGCAAATAAGCACTATAGGGGAAGGACTACTTAAGACAGCCTAGGGGTCATTTTTTGGCTTAAAAATAAGCACCTTAAGTGATCCTTGGGACTAAAAGGGCTTATGTGAGCTTAAAGAAGGCCTTAAGGGCTTTCTAAAAATGCAAAAAACAAATTAATAGAGGCAAATAAGCTGTTAAAAAAAAGAACTCAAACATGGACAGTTTACACCAGGGGAGAGCCTACCTTGGATTACAGGGGCCTTAAAGTCTCCCCCCCCGGGTCCAAGATAAGCTTTAAATAGCTCAAATCTGAGGAATAGAGTTAAAAACAGATGGTAGTTTACCCTCTTATAAACTGCTTATGTTTTCAATTTTAGCATTAAAACATTACATTAACTGACTAAAGAGAGATTGAAAAAGGGGCTTGATAAAACTTAAATGGACTTGGGACAATTTTTGACCTCAATAACAACAATGGTCAATAAAAACTAAACATGCCTTACTCTACTGAAATTTAGCCATGAACATAGAAGTCTAAAAACAACCTTTAAGTCAACTTTAGACAAAAAATTAAATTAAAACCAGTTTGAAAAGATTTTCAAATCACAGGTTTGGACATCTTTTAGACAACACTTAAAACAAACTTAAAGACCATAAAACTTTTTGAAAACTAAGTGAATCAATTTAAAAATGCTTGTTGAAGGTAGACAAGTGACCCAAACTATTTTGACCCGTTTGACCACTTGTGCCAAACACCCCTTAAAAGGGCAGTTTACCATTTTTAAACTTGGTTAAGCTATTTTAAGGCAGAACATGATTACACATAACAATGATAAGCATCAATAAGACAACTTTAACAGACATATAAACATGACTATAAGCTAGGTGTTTTAAACAGATTCAGTTATATAAGAAAATGACAATTTTTATAAAAACTTAAAACTTGAGCTTCATTTAAAAGGTTACAAGAATTTTTAAATGTAAAGAACAAAAATTAAAAGACATAAAACTTAATTAAAAACATTAAAAATAAACTTTAAACTACTCCTACCATAGTTATATCTTTTTTCTTCTGTCTTCTTTTTCTTTTATATGTTGTGTGGTCTCTTCTCTTTGTGTTTGTTGTGCTAGCTTGCTGAGAGAGCTCAAAGCTTCCATTTAAACCCTTGATATTTCTTGCTCCCCAATCCGGTTAATCCACACCCTTGATTTGTTTGTCTTTATGCTTTGTCCAATGAGGCGTTTTAAGATTGCCAAGGTGGCAATTCCTTGTCTCTTAATGCCATGTGAGTGTGGGGTTATGTGGGGTTTGCTTGGGGTCGTGTTTTGTCGAGTTGCAGGTCAAAGAAAACGATGGGTAAATAGTGGTTTTGGTATTGGCGCGAAAGGAGGGTATAAAAGGGTATAAACAGGGGTGAAGGTTTAAAGTTGGGCAAGTTTGGCCCCTCAAAGTGTTATGTGGTATTGCATCCATCGCCCTTTGTACTTTGCATCATTGGTCCCTGGAGTTAGGTGAGTGTTGCACCGTTAGTCCTTTTGGACTAACAATGTTAGTCCTTGAAGGACTAATGGTGTAAGAATAAAAGGGTTAAGGGGTTAACATTGTTAAAGGGGAATTGGGTTTATGGATAAAGGTTTGGGCCGGTTATGAATTTTTTTTTGGGCCATTTAGTTTTTTTTATAAAAAGGAATTGGGCTCGTTGGGGTTTATAAAAGAATGATTGGGCTTATACAAGGATTTACAGGCTTTAAGGTTTTATTAATATAAAGTGGGCTGATCCAGGCCCACTAGGTGGGTACGGGTGGGCTCACTTTTGGCAATTAGGTTTTCGGGTTCGGTTTTCGATGCCATTTCTAAAGCCGTATCCCGGGGTTGACTTTGACTTCGTCTTGACTTCAATAAATGCACAAACGTTGTCGAGTTGATCCGGAAATGTCCGTTTTAGCTCCGTTTTCAATCCTTTTGTACCCTTGGCCTCGGTTTTTCGCGCTCTTTCCAATTCCGTGCTCTGTTTTGTCCGGTTTGGCCTTGTTTTTGTCCTTTAGTAAATATCTGGTACATGCACAATACAAACACAAAAACAAGCATATTTATGGCATTTTATGTGCGTTTTTGGTCGTTTAGGGTCGATTTATTAGGTAAAAGGTATGTGTAATTAAGCACATAATAATTAATCAAACGAGTTTAGTACATATGTGGGAAAGCATACACTGGAGATCATAAAAATCACATTATTAGCCATATATTTTAATCACATTTTCTCCCCTTATCAAAAATGTCAAATCTCTTGATATTTTGGATATCAATTGATTCAAATATTCATGGTTTTAGGGAAAAAATATCCAATTATTAACAAACCGACAATTAGAACATCTTAATGCTCCCTCTCAAATTATGAGGGAATTATATCGTGTTTGAGTATGTTAATCTAAAAAAATTTGAATTTACTAAGAAATTCTTGAAAATTCATACTTAAACACTATATATGCCTACTTTTAAGTCTACACTACATATATATAAATTCACAAGTTTATAAAATATAAGAAATGACCTTATGATGACGAACACAATATGACAAAGTCATATTCTTCGTTGAAGTAGCCGAAGGTCAGTTCCGTAGTACCTTCCACCAACAAACTTTTCGAGACTCCTCATCAACCTTCTTTCTTTCAACTGGTTGTCAATCGCCTTAATCATGATATTAGCTCTTTTCTTCTCCAATGTACTCCATCTTCTCTTTGGCAGGTACTCTATTCGGATATTCCTTGTTATGTCATCCAGCGAAGTTCGAAGCCCAGTTAATGTCCTATAACTAAACTTGTAGAGTTCATCTGATTGCATCAACCTGTTTCTCCCATTGTTGTCAACATAAATGAATCCTTGAGGGTCTTGATATGGAGTATACGGGTCTCTTTTTTCTGATGCCAGATATGGTAGTTTGTGACCTAGTGACGTTGATTTTTCTCTGGTAACTTTTAACTCTGAGTTGAAGATCTTCGACTCGCTTCTGAATAACCAAGCTTCTGGTGAACATTCTTAATGCTATTGCGAAGTTGAAAACTTAATTGCCCGAGAGATTTGTAAGCCGATTCTAAACAACAAGGAGAAGCATGTCTTCAATGTCGTTGATACAAAGATGTGGAAAGTCGCCTTCCTTGAATCTATAAAGGTCGTTGTCGGCTCTTCTTACAACAATCTCTTTCAGATTCCCATACCCATGTTTCCTCATTACCTCAACCTGAGTTACCGCCAGAATACATTTCGTAGAATATACATCATGTGAGGATTGCAGGCCTCGTGTGTACCTATAGAAGGACTTACGTTTCTCCAATGTGAGATTCCCCATAATGCATGTTTATCATAGGCTACTTTAACAGGAACCCATATGTTTGGAACCATGTCTTTAATGCCTGGAAGATCATATTGAGCAGCCTTTGTCTTTGTGAGAGAAGTCGTGTAGGTCATACTCAAAATACCTCCTTGTAGATACTTGAGATCGTTGTTGAAGAAGTAATCAACAAGTACTTTTTGACAATTTCTTCTCATAACTAAAGGTAGGGGTTTGGTAAGATCAAATGGATAGTCACCTCCTTCTGGATTTTCCCAAATAAGGTTTTCTGAAAGAGCCTTGTAACATTCTTCAAAATCATATTCCAACTCAGCATTATTGGAACGTGTGCCTTTGAGAAGTCTGAACGCTGGTCCTAACAGTGTTTCTGTTGGGATTAAAAGCTTTCTTGAAGTTACTACTGCTAAGGTTTGTGTTACTGCTGCTAAGATAAAGTTAGTGATGTTCATTAAATTTAATGAAAAAGATGCTAAGTAGTTAGTGCTGCTAGTATAAAGTTAGTACTGGTAGTTCCCAGTTACTACTGCTAGTATATATTAGTACTACTAGTGTAAAGTTAGTACTGTTGGTGAAGATTGAAGAAAATATTCTAAGTAGTTACTACTGCTTGTACACAATTAATGCTACTGCTGGTGCTAAGTTAATGCTGCTTGTACAAAAGTTACAACTGCTAAAAGATTAAGACTACTAAAAGAGTTTCTATTATTAGAAGAGAATGGATAAAGACAGAAGAAAGGATAAAGATTGATTGGAGACCAAGATTACTTACGTGATAAGTATTAGTTATTTATAGAATAGATAATAAAGAATATTCTAAGTTTTAGGAATATATTGTAAATCGACTAGGACTTCTTGTGTATAAAAGGAGGTCCTAGGGCATAGAGTTTGATATCATCTTTTGTTTTTAATATCGTTATAGCTTCAAGGTTTTGTAACCCTAATACTAGGAGAGTATTCATATTATTTGTAATAATAATATTAGAGCTTTTATTACTGGTTAAATTGTGTTCTTGTGTTATTGTTTCATTAAAAATTCTTCTAATATTAAAGATTAGATTCCGCATAATCTTTAGTACATTCACATAAAGTGTCTACTATAGTTTTGTTAGATTTATCTAATATAACTAAACCATAAACAAGCTTAAGGAATTCGATCTATTGAACTGGGATCCAACAAGAGGTATCCTACATCCTGGGACAACAAGTGGTATCAAAGCTTGTTTCTTTGAGAAACTTTGCTAGAAGATATGGATTCAGAATCTGCACATATGGTTACTGCATCCAAGGTTCCAATGCTTAAACCTGGTGAGTTTGAGTTATGGAAGATGAAAATAGAATAGTACATCCAGATGATTGACTATGCTCTATGGGAGGTCATAGAGAATGGAAACACTGCACAAAAAACAACAGTGGTGGAAGGTGTTGAAAAAGTAATACCTCCTAGAACTGCTAAAGAAAAGGCTCATAAAAGGTTAGAAGTAAAGGCCAAAAGCACCTTAATGATGGGAATACCTAATGAACATCAGTTAAAGTTCAACTCCATCAAGGATGCTAAGTTGTTGCTGGAAGCTATTGAAAATAGGTTTGGTAGGAATGCTGCTACAAAGAAAACTCAAAGAAATCTCTTAAAACAGTAGTATGAAAACTTCACTGCTCCTAGCTCATAAACCCTTGATCAAACTTTTGATAGGCTTCAAAAGCTTGTGAGTCAGCTAGAGATTTTGGGTGAAACACTTTCACAAGAAGATGTGAACCAGAAGTTGTTGAGAAGTTTGTCACCAGAATGGAACACATATGTTATTGTGTGGAGGAACAAGCCTGAATTAGAGACAATAAGCATGGACGATCTCTACAACAATCTCAAAGTGTATGAACCAGAAGTCAAAAGGACATCAAGCTCAAGTACAAGCACACAAAACATGGCTTGTTTTCCTCTAACAACTCTGGCAGCACTAATGAAGCAGTTAACACTGCTCATGGATTTTCTGCTGTTAGCACTCAAGCTAATGCTGCTAATCCAATAAATGTTGATAACTTGAGTGATGTTGTGATTTGTGCATTCATTGCTAGTAAACCAAGTAGTCCTCAACTTGCAAATGAGGACTTACAACAACTCCATCCAGATGACTTGGAAGAGATGGATTTGAGATGGCAGATGGCCATGTTGACTATGAGGGAAAGAAGGTTCTTGAAGAACACTAGAAGGAAGGTAACTATTAATGGTAATGAGACCATTAGGTTTGATAAGTCCAAGGTGGAGTGCTACAACTACCACAAGAGGGGACATTTAGCTAGAGAGTGTAGAGTTCCAAGAAACTAAGACAATAGGATCAGGGAAAGCTCAAGAAAAAGTGTACCAGTAAAGACAACTACTTCCAATGATTTGATCTCATGTGATGGTCTTGGTGGTTATGACTGGAGTGATCATGCAGAGGAAGGACCAACAAATTATGCACTCATGGCCTACTCATCTTCAATTTCTGATTCTGAGGTATCTAATGATTCTACTTACTTAAAATCTTGTCTTAAAACTATTGAAGTGCTTAAATCTAAATATCAACAACTATTGAAAAGATTTGAGAAATATGAGTTAGTGGTTGTAGATTATAATACAGGTTTACAGTCTATAGAAGAAAGACTTGAATTTTATAAAAGGAATGAGTCTGTTTATGTAGAAAAGATTAATGGCTTAAAATGAGATATTTAAGTAGGAGAGATAACTATTGGGGAGCTTAGGAAGAAGCTAGAAATAGTTCAAAAGGAAAAAGATGGCATTCAGTTTAATGTAGACAAATTTGAAAATGCATCTAAAAGTTTAAACAAGATAATAGAGAGTCAGATTATAGACAATTGCAAGAAAGGTTTAGGCTATAATGCAGTTCCACCTCCCCTAATAGAAAATTTCATGCCTCCAAAACCTGACTTGTCATTTACTAGATTAGAAGAGTTTACAAATGAGCTTGTAGTTATTAAGCCTGTAGTTGAGAACAGTGAAGCTAAGGTTATTGAAGTAAACCCTAAAGTAGTTAGGAAGAATAATGGTGCTCCTATTATTAAGGATTGGGTGTCAGATAGTGAGGAAGAAAATGTGTCTCAAAATAAGATTGAAAAGAAAATAGCTAAGCCTAGTTTTGTTAAGATAGACTTTGTCAAAGCTAAACAAATAAACAAAACTGATAGGAAAACTGCTAAACAAGTTGAGCAAAATAGACAAAACACTCACATTCCTAGAGGCAATCAAAGAAACTAGAATAATATGATTTCTCAGAGACTAAGAAGTAATTTTGAGATGTTTAACAAAGCTTGTTATGTGTGGAAGTTTTGATCACTTGCAGGTTGATTGTAATTATCAAAGGGTGATAAAACCTGTTTGGAACAATGCTAAAAGGGTGAATCATCAGAATTTTGCCAAAAAGACTCACCCCTGCCCTAAAAAGAACATGGTTCCAAGAGCAATACTTATGAAGTATGGCTTAGTATTAGTTAATACAGCTAGACAAGTTAATGTTGCTCACTCAAAAACAACAGTGAATGCTGTTAGACCAAAGTCACATTTTTCAAAAACAGCACATTTAATTGTTAAGAGGCCCACTCATAAGAATACAGCATTTAAAAACAATAATTTTAATTAGAGGGTTAATACTGTTAAGGATAAAAATGTTAATATTGTTAGGCCAAAAGCAATAGTTAATGTTGTTCAGGGAAATAATGTTAATGCTATTAAGGCCTTAGCTTGTTGGGTTTGGAAACCAAAGACTAAAGTTTTAGACCATGTTTCTAAACATAACAGTGCATTAATCACCCTAAATAAGTTTGATTATGTTGATGCACAAGGAAAATCCAAGTCAGTAATGGCTTGGGTCCCCAAAAGAAACTGATTTTCTTATCCAATATGCATGGCAATCTACAAATGGATTTACAGGATAAAGGAGTGATTGATAGTGGATGCTCAAGGCACATGATAGGGAACATGTCCTATCTTACAGACTATGAAGAAATAGATGGAGGATATGTTGCTTTTGGAGGGAACCTCAAAGGAGGGAAAATCACAGGAAAAGGTACCATTAAAACTGGTAATCTAGATTTTGAAAATGTGTATTTTGTAAGAGAATTAAAGTTTACTCTCTTTAGTGTCTCACAAATGTGTGATAAAAAGAATAGTGTTCTTTTTAATGAGAGTGAATATATTATTTTATCTCCAAACTTTAAGTTAATTGATGAAAGTCAAGTTTTACTTAGAGTTCCTATAAAGAACCATATGTATAGTGTTGAGTTAAAGAACATAGTTCCTAAAGGAGGTTTAACTTGCCTCTTTGCAAAAGCCACATCTGATGAATCTAAACTTTGGCATAGAAGGCTAGGTCACTTAAATTTTAAATCCATGAATAAATTGGTTAAAGGAAATCTTGTAAGAGGTTTACCTTCCAAACTTTTTGAAAATAATCAAACCTGTGTTGCTTGTCAAAATGGAAAGCAGGACAGAGCCTCTTGTAAGTCCAAAATAGAGAACTCAATCAGTATTCCTTTACATTTGTTGCATATGGCCTTGTTTGGTCTAACATTTATAAAAAGCCTTATGAAGAAAATATATTGCCTAGAGTTTCTCATATGATTTATGTAGGGTTTAATGAGGTTATCCTTTCCTAGCCTACTAAGGATAAGACTAGTGGCATTCTTAAGTCCTTTATAACTGGAATAGAAAATCTAGTAGATCACAAGGTTAATGTGATTAGATGTGATAATGGAACTGAGTTCAAAAACATAGAAATGAATCAATTTTGTGAGATGAATGGTATTTTGAGACAATTTAGTGTAGCTAGAACTCTTCAACAAAATGAAGTTGCTGAGAGGAGAAATATGACACTAATTGAGGCTGCTAGGACTATGTTAGCTGATTCTAAGTTGCAAACTACTTTTTGGGCAGAAGTAGTTAATACTACTTGCTATGTGCAAAATAAAGTGTTAGTAGTTAAGCCTTATAACAAGACTCTATATGAATTTTTTCATGGTAGAACACCAACTTTAAGTTTTATGAGACCATTTGAGTATCCTGTTACCATTCTCAATACCATAGATCACTTAGGCAAATTTGCTGGTAAGGCTGATGAAGGTTTCTTTGTTTGATAGTGGAAGAAAACTTGCATATTAGGTTTAGTGAGAATACACCTAATGCTGTAGGTAGTGGACCAGATTAGCTATTTTATATTGATGCACTAACAAGAACAATGAATTATGAGCCAATTATTACAAGTACACGGTCTAATGGTTTTGCAGGTACAAAAGCAAATGATAATGCAGGTCAAGCTAGAAAGGAGACAGAATCTATCAAAAATTACATTTTGCTACCATTATGGACTGCTGATTCACCATTTTCCCAAGATCCAAAGAGTTCTCATGTTGATGGATCCAAACTTTCAAGTGATAATGGAAAGAGGGTTAATAAAGATCCAAGAAAAAAAGTGAATGTAATGATCAAGAGAAGGAAGATAATGTTAACAGCACTAACAATGTTAATGCTGCTAGCACAAATGAGGTTAATGTTGTTGGTGGAAAAACAAGCATTGAACTTCCATTTGATCCAAATATGCCTGCTTTGGAAGATTATAGCATATTTAGAGATCATGAAGATGTTGGTGCAGAGGCTGACATGAATAATTTGGATACAACAATCCAAGTCAGTCCTATTCCAACTACAAGAATTCATAAAGATCATCCTCTTGATTAAGTGATTAGAGATTTGCAATCAGAAACACTAACAAGAAAGATGTCAAAGAATTTATAAGAACATGGGTTTGTTAGTACTATTCAACAAAGAACAAATCATAAAGACCTTCAAAATTGCTTGTTTGCTTGCTTTTTATCACAAGAAGAACCCAAAAAGGTAATTCATGTCATGCATTGAAGGATCCAAGGATAGAGCTATGCCAAAAGGAAGGCTTCTACAATTCAAGTAACAAGAAGTTTGGACTTTAGTGGATTTACCAAATAGAAAAAAGGCTATAGGCACTGAATGGGTCTTCAGAAATAAAAAGGATGAAAGGGGAATTGTGATAAGAAATAAAGAAAGATTGGTTGATCAAGGGTACACACAAGAAGAGGGGATTGACTATGATAAAGTCTTTGCCCCTGTTGCAAGAATTGAAGCAATTAGGCTATTTTTGGCTTATGCTTCATTTAAAGATTTTGTGGAGTAATAATGGATTGTTATAAAACGATTATCTGCTATGGAAGATTGAAGAAGAGGTGTATGTATGTCAACCACTAGGATTTGAAGATCCAGACTTTCCTGATAGAGTATACAAGGTTGAAAAAGCACTGTATGGACTACATCAAGCTCCTAGAGCTTGGTATGAAACCTTGTTAACATATCTATTGGACAATGGGTTTCAAAGAGGGAAAATTAACAAGACCTAATTCATCCAAAAGGCCTAAGTGATATTTTTTCGTTTTCAAGATTAGTAGATGATATCAAGCTTTGTTCAAACAAAAAGAGATATGCAATGCATTTGAGAAGTTGATGCATAAGAAATTTCAAATGAGTTCTATGGGAGAACTTAAATTATTTTTGGGATTACAAGTGCATCAGAAGAAGAATGGCATATTTATTAGTCAAGATAAATATGTTGATGAAATTTTAAAGAAATTTGAGTTTATAGAAGTCAAGACTGCAAGTACACCAATGGAAACTCAAAAGCCTCTGCTCAAGGATGAAAATGTGTATGCCTGTACTAGATACCAAGTCAATCCAAAAGTTTCACATCTTCATGCTATGAAAAGGATTTTTAGGTACTTAAAAGGTCAACCAAAATTAGGCCTTTGGTATCCAAAAGATTCTCCTTTTGATTTGGTAGCATACACTGATAATGATTATGCTTGAGCAAGCTTAGATAGGAAGTCTACAACAGGAGGTTATCAATTTCTTGGATATAGATTAATATCATAGCAGTGTAAGAAACAGACAGTGGTTGCAAATTCTACAACAGAAGCTGAGTATGTGCTGCTTCAAGTTGCTGTAGACAAGTGCTTTGGATTCAAAATCAACTACTTGATTATGAGTACAATTTTTTGCATACCAAGATCTTTATTAACAATAACAATACTATTTGCATAATTAAAAATCCTGTTTTTCATTCAAAAATAAAGCAAATAGAGATCAGACATCATTTTATTAGAGATTGCAATGAAAAGAAATTGATTCAAATGGTCAAAATCCATACTGACAAGAATGTTGCATATTTGCTTACAAAAGCTTTTGATGTAAGTAGATTTCAATATTTGATTGTTAGTATTGGAATGATGAATCTTTAAAGTCTTTTATCTCTTTATGTTTTTTGTAGAGTTTGTCAGAATTAGTCCTGTTCATTCATGTAATTACAAGTTTCTGTTGTTAAGTATAATTAATACGCTGGTATACATTAATACGCGAGTTTCTACTATTAGTTATACTTAATATTGTTAGGTATAATTAATACTGTGGTAATTGTGAAAATTGCTATGGCTTGTGTTTTCTTGGTTCTTGGACTAACATTTTGCATGAAAACAAAGAAAAGTGTTAGATTGATGATGGAAAAGCTGTTTGGAATAGAATTGGAGTTAATACTTGTGACTCAAAGTTAATGCTGCTAGGCATAACTTACTACTCGGCTAGAGTTCTAAGTTAATGCTTGCTATTCATAACCTTACTAATTGCTGGTTCTAAGTTAATACTGTTGAGGGTATTTTCATAAATACTTCAATTAAGGGTTTCAATCAATCATTTAATTGATTTCAATCTTTCAAATACTCTCTAACTACAAACCCTAACTCAATTTTATCATACATTATCAATACCCAACACAAATGGCAAATCTAAAGTTTGCGGATACTCATAACATGGTCGCATTTTTGTCTAAACCCGAAGAAAGTGATGGGTTTGAACAAATTGTGGATTTTCTGAATGCACAACCTATAAGATATGCTTTAACCGTTAATCCCACTATATATACTTCGTGTATCGAATAGTTCTGGTCTACTGTCAAGGCTAAAACTATTAATGGGGAAGTTCAGTTACATGCCCTAGTTGATGGTAAGAAGATAATTGTCACAGAATCAACTGTTAGAAGAGATCTTCAACTAGAAGATGCTGAAGCTATTGATTGTTTACCAAACTCTACCATTTTTGAAGAACTTACAAGGATGGGGTATGAGAAGATTTCACAAAAGCTTACTTTCTATAAGGCATTCTTTTCCCCACAATGGATATTTTTTATTCATACTATTTTACAATGCCTAAGTTCAAAGACTACTGCATGGAATGAGTTTAGTAGCACTATGGCATCTGTAATTATTTGCTTAGCAACAAATTATAAATTCAACTTTTCAAAGTACATTTTTTAAAGTATGGTTAGAAACTTGGATAATTTGTCTGGGAAGTTTTTGATGTATCCAAGGTTTGTACAAGTGTTTTTAAATCAACAACTTGAAGGAAGGCCAACTCATAAGAAAATTTATAATGTACCCTCTCACACTAAGAATATTTTTAGATGTATTAGAAGGGTAGGAAAAGGTTTTTCTGGAAGAGTAACACCTTTGTTTCCAACAATGGCGATATAAAACCAACAAGAATTGGGTGAAGGTTCAGTAATTCCAACGGATCCCCATCACACACCCACCATTACTCAACCATCAACATCTCAACCTTAAAAGACTCAAAAAGCTAGGAAGTCTAAGAGAAACGACACTCAGGTACCTTAGCCTAGTGGTCCTATAGACATTGTTGCAGATGAGGCTGTCCATAAGGAGTTGGGTGACAGTTTGGTGAGGGCTGCCACTACTGCTTCTAGCTTAGAAGCAAAGCAGGACAGTGGTAACATAACTAAGACCTGATCTAAGGTAACACCTAATGAATCTAGTTCCCTAGGAACTACTTCAGGTGGTGGTCCTAGATGCCATGAAACCATGGGGGATACAATTGCTCAAACTAGATTTGAGAATGTATCTAAACATTCCAATGATTCACTGCTCGCAAGAGGTAACACACTTCAAAGTGATGAGGATAGTCTTAAACTAACGGAATTGATGGAACTATGTACCAATTTACAACAAAGGGTTCTTGATTTAGAGAAGACAAAGACCACTCAACAGATTGAGATTGATAGCTTGAAAAGGAGGGTCAAAAGCTTGAAAAGAAAAGGAGGTAAAGAACTCATGGGCTGAAGAGGTTACACAAAGTTGGTATGTCTAGAAGGGTAGTTTCCTCTGGTGATGAAGAAGATTTGGGTGAGGATGCATCCAAACATGGGAGGAGGATTAATGTTATTTATGCAGATGAAGACATTACCCTGGTTAATGTACAAGATAATGTTGATAATGAGATATTTAATGTGGATACTTTGACTGGTGATGAGGTGTTTGCAGAACAAGAAGTTGCTGCTAAAGGTGTGAATTTAACTGTTGATGAAGTTACTTTGGCTCAAGCACTTACAGCTTTGAAAAGTGTAAAACCCAAGGTAAAAGGGGATGATATAGAAGAGCCAAGTGTACCAGTTAGTACTGCTAGTGCTTCAACAAAGGTTAGTGCTGCTACAACAACAACTGCTACAATTTCAACTCCAAGGAAAGGAATTGTTATTACTGAGCTGGGTACACCTACAATAATGAGATCTTCACAATAACCATCATAGGAAAAAGTTTAGGACAAAGGCAAAGGGAAAATGGTAGAACCTGAACCTGTGAAGCCTACAAAGAAGAAAGTTCAAATCATGCTTGATGAAGAGATTGCACTTTAATTACAAGCAGAGATTGATGAAGAGGAAAGAATTACCAGAGCTGAAGAAGAAAAGATTGATGAAGCCAATATTGCTTGGGATGACATTCAAGCAAAAGTTGATGCTGATTACCAGTTGACTGAAAGACTGCTAGCTGAAGAACAAGAGCAGTTTACAATTGAAGAAAAAGCCACATTGTTTAAAGAACTCTTAGAGCAAAGAAGAAAACACTTTGCAGCTAAAAGAGCAGAGGAGAAGAGGAACAAACCACCAACCAAAACTCAACAGAAGAAGACCATGATTACTTATCTTAAGAACATGGAAGGTTGGAAGCACAAAGATTTAAAGTCTAAAGATTTTGATTCTCTCAAAGAATTGTTTGACAAAGCTTTCAAAAGGGTAAACATGTTTGTGGAGTTTAGAACAGACTTGGTGGAAGGTAGTTCAAAAAGAGTAGGAGAAGAGTTGGAATAAGAGAGTACTAAGAAGCAAAAGGTGGATGATGATAAAGACACAACAGCGCTTCAAAGTCTAATGGAAGTCATTACAGATGAAGAATATGTTGCAATTGATGTTGTACCTTTAGCTACTAAGTCTACAAAGATTGTTGGCTGGAAGATTCACAAAGAAGGAAAGAAAAGCTATTATCAAATAATGAGAGCTAACGGAAAGTCTCAAATGTACAGGATCTTTAGTCAAATGATTAAAAGTTTTGACAGAGAAGATTTAGAAGACCTGTACAAGTTGGTAAAAGCTAGATATGGATTAACAAGACCAGTGGAAGGCTTGGATTTGGTATTATGGAATGATTTGAAAAATATGTTTGAACCACATGTAGAAGATACTGTATGGAGGAATCAACAAGGATACAAAGTGCTAGAATAGAAGCTGTATGACTCTTGTGGAGTACATTTTTAAGGATGCAGTCTATGCAGATATACATGTTGGTAGAGAAGAAGTATCCTCTTACACCACCAACACTTACACAGATGTTAGAAAAGAAGATTCAAATTGATTATGAAAGTGAAATGGCTTATCAGCTGTGTAAATTGATCATAAAACAGCTTAAGAATCCATGAAGTGTTTGGAAGCATCCTCCTGGTGATTAATGAAGCTTTCAATGAAGAAACTTGATGATTTTGGAGATAAATATCAAGTTTAGGGGAGGATTGTTGAGATTAAAAGCTTTTTACTGCTGTTTGGAGTTACTGCTGCTCTTATTGATGTTAATGCTGCTCAGTCAAAGTTAGTGCTGCTGGAGAATTTCAATGAAAATTATTCTAAGTGTTTAAGACTGCTGCTAAAGTTACTACTGCTAGAGGAAGTTACTACTGCTAGTGTAAAGTTACTACTGATAGTGCATATTAGTGTTGCTTAGAGACTTAGAAGAAAAATGGCTAATTAGTTACTACTGCTATTACAAAAGTTACTACCGTTAGTACAAAGTTAATGCTGCTGAAGGAGTTAATGCTGCTAGTGAAGAAGTTAGTACTGCTAAGTTAGTTAGTACTGCTTATGTTATTTGTATGAGATATTTTAGTTAAATATTTGTATAAGTTATTTGTTTAGAAGATTATGATTACTTAGGAAAGTATTGTAAGCCGTATATGACTCCTTGGTGTATAAAAGGAGGTCATAAGGCATATAGTTTGATATAGAAAAATATACACGGTTGTATAATTCATAGCTTCAAGGTTTTCTAACCCTAATACTATTAAGAGTATTCGTATTGTTTCATTAATAATATTGGAGCTTATTTTTTGTTGAATTATATGTTCATATAATTACTGTTTCATTAATAGTTCTTCTTAATATTAAAGATTAGATTCCGCATAATCTTTAATACATTCACAGAAAGTTTCTACTACAGTTGTGTTAGATTTATCTAATATAACTAATCTTTATACAAGCTTAAGGAATTCGATCTATTAAAGTGGGACCAACCATCAGTTTGAGAAAATTAGATTTGTTGAACCAAAAATTATGTCATCAACATATATTTGAACAAGTAAAATGTCATCCTCGTGTCTTCTTGTGAACAAAGTCAGATCAACAATACCTTTTGTGAAATGGTGTTCATTCAAGAATGAGGAAATCTTATCATACCATGCTTTATGGGCTTGTTTGTGACCATATAGAGTTTCTTAAGACAATACACGTGATTAGGAAAGTCTGGATCTACAAATCCGTCAGTCTGACTTACAAAAACTTCTTCTTTTAATGGTCTATTAAGGAATGCAGTCTTGACATCCATCTGGTAGATAGTGAAGTTCTTATGAGCCGCATAAGCTATGAACATTCTAACACCTTCGAGTCATGAAACTAGAGCAAACGATTCCTCAAAGTCTATTCCCTCTTCTTGACGATAACCCTTGGCGACTAAACGAGACTTATTTCAAATAACCATGTTAGCATCTGTCTTGTTTTTCCAAAGCCATTTGACCGTGATTATGTTTCCACCAACAGGTTTTTCAACAAGTTCCCACACATCTAATCTTTTGAACTTGTTAAGCTCATCTTGCATTGATTCTATCTAGCTGTGATCAAGCATAGCTTCCTTGATGTTTGTGGGATCTGTAGTCCTCACTGTTAACGCACACATGCACATCTCAGCATCTCTATAGAGTCTACTTCTTGTCATTACAGGCTTGGAAGGGTCACCAATCACTTGCTCTAATGGATGATTCTTTGTTCATATATCAGTTGAGCGATGTTTTTGGTAGAACTCGTGCATATTTGAAGAAGCCTGGTATGTTAAAGATGACTCCGCTTCTTCTAATACAGGAGTGGAAAATGGATTTATAAAAGTGTTTCCGTCAAGTTTTGCAACGTCTTCTTGAACTAATTCATTAGCGTTACATCCGAGACTGGAGTTGTAGGTTCATTAGAAATTGGTTCTTTTGATGAGTATACTAATTGAGGAGCTTCATGTTCTTCAACGATGATTGAAGATGATGAAAGAGTGTCTTCAGTATCAAGAGTATTTGTAGCGGAATTATTTGACACTTTGGGAGTTCTCGTCTCATAGTATTCTTTATACAAAGGACCAAACAAGTTATCCAAGTCTTCTTTTGACGGTATTTCATTCAGTTCTTTTGATGAATCTTGAAAATTCAAGCAGTTAAGACCGGGTCCTGAATTGTTGCATTCAGAAGACATTGCTATAAGTTCATCAAATTTCACGTGAATGGTTTCCATAATCTTTCTTGTTCGGCGGTTGTAGATTTGAAATCGTCTTGATAACTTAGAATAACCAATAAATGTACCAATGTCCGCCTTTGGTATCATTTTCCCAAGAAATCACGATCATTTGTTGGATAACACAAGGATCCGAACACATGAAAGTACTGAACATTAGGTTTTCTACCTTTAATCAGCTCGTAAGGAGTTTTGTTGTACTGCGTGTTTACTAAAGAGCGATTATGAGTAAAGCAAGCAGTAGCAATGGCTTTAGCTCATTGAAATTTTGGTGATTTAGAAAAGATAACTATTGTGCGAGCCGCCTCGACATGTGTACAATTTCTTCGTTTAATATCACCATTTTGCTGAGGCGTTCGAGCAATCAAAGTTTGATGTATAACGCCTAACTCTTCATAATGAGACCTCAGTTTCTTGTTTTTGAACTTAGTGCCATTATAATGACCAGACCTTCAGAATTTGAACAGCATATTTTGTTAAATCTGGTAATGAACTTATTGATCATCTTTGGAGCCTTATCTTTTGTTTGAAGAAAATACACCCAAGTGTAATGGGAGTAATCATCGATAATAACCAGAATATATCTTTTGTTGTTAATACTTTCTACCCTCATTGGCCCATAAAAATCCATATGAATCCATTTAAGCTTGGAATGTCTACTTGGAACCAATTTAGGCGTGAGAATGGCTTTCTTACTCTTTCCTTGCTTACAGGCTAAACATAAGTGATCTTTATCATACTTAAACTTTGGAAGCCCATCAACTAGATCTTATTTAGGGAGATGATTAATGGTATCAAAATTCAAATGAGAAAGTCGACGATACCAAAACCATGATTTTGTTAATGTGGCTTTGTGCATTAAGCAAACTGGAGATGAAGCTGCCATTTCAGAAATGGAGATGGTGTAGAGATTAGAATCACGAGAACCAGTAAGTAAATCTTCACCCTCCAAATTCCGAACAAAGTAAGTGTTAGACCGAAAGGCAACTTAAAGATCACCATCTCAAAATTGTCATACCGAGAAAAGATTGTGTCCAAGGCCCGCAACATAGTATACGTGACATATTGTGAGATTGCCCTGAACATAGTCTCCATATCCAATGATTGCTGTAAAGTGATCATTACCAAAGCGAACTGTTCCCATGAATTTCTTAACAAAATTTATTAGCAGTTTAAGATTTCCAGTCATGTGCTTTGAGAACCCGTTATCAACAATCCAAAGGATGATCTAGAACACCTGCACCACATGAAGAAAAGACGGATGGAAGAGTGGACAGTTTGGCTACCCATTGTTGTTTGGTAACCGGTGTACTAAAGTGTTTTTTGTCACTAGTTCTACTCTTAGCAACACTTAGTGGTGTTTGTGCAGTTACGCGCTTGGGTGACCAATTGAAACTTGGTTGGTGTTTAATCCATTTCTGCCACTTCCTACTCGTTTTAATTTTTGTTTTCATGTAAGTACTAATTGTTAACTTTGACTAGATTTTGGAGTTAGTGATGAAGTATGAGAGACCTTATTTGTTTCTTTTGGGGGGTAGCAACACTAAACCTAGATTTCGCAACTACGAGAGTAGCTTCTACTTTACTAGATTTCGCTGCTACAGGGGAGGTAAATAAGGCTCTTTTTACTCTATAATTCGCAGACAAAGCATAACGAGCAACACATTTATCATGAGAAATCATAAACATATCTTTTCCACATGAAACACATACAAGATTCAAACCATCATTCACAAGGTTTACAGTTTTCGCTTTTAATACATTTTCATTTGATTCAGAAACATTCAAATTCAATGTATCACGCTTATTAGAAACTAAACTAACACTACTTTGAGATTTCTTGACATCCTTAAAAGTGCTCTTAAACTTAATGTTCAACAAGACTATTTTCTTTAACATATTATCCTTAAACTCTGGTCTATTAACACTACTAGAACTTGCTACTCCTGTGGAATTAGAAGAAAACATGTTAGATTTAGCAACTGGCGTTTAAGTTTCTATTTTTATGACTCTATACATTTCTCGTGCGATTACATTCGCATTCTTTTTCTGGCCTTGCTCATTTTTAGGTGTAGAACATGAAGTGATTGGTTTTGACTTATCAGTTTTGACCTCAACCTTAGAAACCATCTTAGCCTTTAAATCTTTGTTTTTATTCAGCGGTGTAACACAAATTAGTTTCCCTAAGGTCGCATATTTGTCAAAGTTAGTGTTCACATTCTTCCCTTTTTCAGCAGTTTTAAGCTTATCTTTGAGTTCAGAAATTGCCATCAAAAGATTTTGATTCTTAGCCCGCACATCACCATAAGCATATGTCTTTTGATTTACATTTTCAATTAACTCATTACCTTCCCATTTATGTTGAACCCGTTTCATTTTGATTAAGTTGAAAAGCTTTTGATATTCAAGTTTTATATATTTCTCTTTTGGTGATCAAAGATTCAACTTGAGTATTTAACAACACGTTTTCACCATTCAACTTTGCCATTTTTGACTTCCAAGAGATATCGTAAGCATTTTTCTCTTTTTGATGTTGCAGTTTTAGTTCAAAATCAATGCTTTGAGCTTGAGATCTTTTAAAATCATTTTCATGAATCTCGATTCGTTTAAGCAAATTTGCTTGGATATCTTTGGAGTCATTTGAGATTTTTTTCCTTTTCAAGTATCCACATCTCATTTACTTTTGGATAATCAAGTAGAATCATTTTATCCTTCATTTTCAATCGACTTTCTTTCGCATCCTCAAGAGTTTCCTCATAATTAGGTAAATTGATTTTCAACTTATTGTTGTTGATATTGTTGCCATTATAAATCTTAGGTTGTGTTGCAATGGCTTTCTTGAGACGTTCCGAATTCTGATAACCCAACCCAGTTTTTGTGTGTGGGTCATAAAATTTATTTGGTTTTTTACCAAGCATATGAATTGTTTGAAATGAATGTGACATTCTGAAAACAATTTGATCATGAGATTTGAGTTTTTCTTCTAATGTAACAATATCCTCAAGATACTTATTCTCTCTTTCTTTGAAAGCCTTTTTGAACGACTCAGTTTCATTTCTGATTTTCAAAGTTTCATCATGTGTTTTTAAAAACTGATCTTGAATCTCTTCTTTTTTGTTGTAAAGGTTTTCCTTTTCAACACTTATTTCATTTTGCAAATCCTCATTTGCTGATTTGTAATATATGAATTGATCTGGTTTATTTTCAAATTCTTTAACCCATTCCTTAGTCTCATGTTCCCTTTGTAGCAACGCTTTTTGCTTTTGTAGCTCAATATTCATCCTGCGTTGATTTTCAGCTTCTATTTGAACATTATTTTTCTGGGATTCAAAATCAAAAAAAGGTTGATCATTAGCATTTGTATCATGTTCAGCTTGTCCACTATTATTGTCCACATAAGGATCATCAAAAATGATGTCAGAATCAATTTGATCATCAGCAGATGTGTGTATAATAGTTTTGAGTTTCTCGTGATGTCGGTGTTCATGATCACTCTTTGAGAGTAATCTATTGATATGAGATGCATTTACCTCATTGATTAATTCAGCATCATAAGTCGGTTCAACATCAGACTTTTCATCAATAGGTTGAATGCATGCCATCATGATCATCGATGCATTTAGCTCTTCTAGCATATCATCCCCATAAGCATTCATGAGCATAAAGTTATTTTCCTCTTCATCTAGATGCACTCTAGCTTCATCTTTTGTAGCCAGCAGCATCTGCTCCCTAAAATACTTAGCATCATGAACTCTGGGTTTTGGACAATTACATACATAGTGGCCTCTTCCATTGCAATTATAGCACTAAACATTTGTCTTTCCTGGAATTGACTCAGTTATTGGAACCCTCTGAACATTCTGATCATATTCTTCAATCTTCTGAACCAGACCATTTCCTGCATTAGCTTCTTGATTCCTGTTTGTCCTCCCTGCATTCCTGTTACCATTCCCAGCATAGCCAACATTCTTGCTTTGTATATCAACCCGACCATCTTGTATCACATCTTGATTCCTTGTATTTAATGAAGTATGAAGTCGATTATTGGTTAGAGTAGAGTAATGTTGAGTGATAGCTCGTGTTAATAACATCATTGCAGTTGAAAGCTTGTCTTCCTGAGCATCTCCTTGTATCTCCCCTTGATAATCATCTTTAGAATCAATGACTAATGAAGGATAAGTGACATAGTATGGTTGTGGTGAGCGAGAATATGATGGACTTGCATGAGAATGTGAAGAATAAGCATATCAATTTGCAACTAAAGCTAATGGATCATGATTCCTTATAGCTTTCTTTGCTTTAGACGCTTTGGCATGTAGTTTAAATTGACTCATGTAATCATACAAAGCATCAAAATGTTCTTTATCGGGAATATAATTTTGACGAGCCAAGGTGACATATTTGCTCCACTCACGTTGCAATGAGTTAATGATATTGGTGTTGATGGATATTTCTTATGTTGATGAGTGTTGAAAACCACTCATACACAGATGTCAATGATTCACCGTCTTTAGCCACAAATTTGTCAAACGCATTCATGAGCCTTGAGTTTCTTTCCTGCCTACTTATCTATGTACCTTGCATCAATCTTTTGATCTTGTTCCATATGGTTTTCATCTTTGCAAGCATCCACAGAGTTGTAGATATCATTGGGTATTCCTTGAATAATGTAGTTCATCACCTTGATATCTACATAGTATTGTTTTTGGTGTTGCTGAGACAACTTATTGATTGGTTCGAGTATTGTTTGTGTATTATTGTTTGGATTAGCAATCTCTTTCCTTTGATAAGTATCGTTATCAATTGAATGTCTCATCAATTCTCCTTCTTCCCTTTTGTTATTAAAAAACCTTAAAAAATAACTTGCCCATGGCACATAGCTTCCTTTCTCTAATATCAGCGGTCTAGTTTCAGCTCCCGACTCCGCATGCGTTTATTGATTTCCAATTGAAATATTTGAGCAATTCAATGAATACAATGCAAACTTGGATCATTTTGGAAATAAATACTTGTTATCGTGAAATCAAAAAGTATCAACAATTGCACTTTGTATTACCCACTATTACTTAGGAAACCTTAACTTGATATGAAAGTCTAATATCCGAAACCTTAATCAATGGATTACGAAACCTCCAGTTACAAAAGCTTTTGGATACATACGAAACCTCTGGATATGAAGCTTGGAATACGAAACCTCAAGTATCAATCCTGTATTACGAAACCTGATGTACGAAACTAGAAATATGAACCTTGGAATATGAAACCTCTGAATACCAAACTGTAATACCGAAACCTTCAATATGAAACTTGTAGTTTGAAACAAGGAAGTACGAATCGAAACTAAAAATATGAAAACTTAAATATGAAAAACCTCAATCCTAATTTCTGGATTACGAAACCTCAAATATGAAAGCTCCACAGTTATACGAAACAAAACAGTTACCGAAAGCTCATCAATACGAAACCTTAACTTTCGTTTTTTCCTAATTTCCATAACTTTCGTAGATTCTTAAAACCACAACTTTCGGAAAATCAAACTCCACAACATTCGAAAAACTCTCAATCAAGCACAATAGAATTCATAGTATTGATTTTTACGGTTAAAAGTGATAAAATCTAACGTTATCGTTTCAAAAACAACAAGTTCTATAGTATGAAACCTGTAACTGTGTTACAAAAGTGCAATTATTTAATGAGAAACAATTTTTGAAAGCTTTCTTCTTCAATACAAAACCTCTAAAACAGATTTACGAAAGTAATTTTCCGCATAAAAACAGTCTCCGAAAGTGATTTCTCCAATACGAAAGCTGTCAAACTTTATATTTTTAGATCAAAATTCAAATCAACGTATAACATTTGCATTTAAGCAAATAAATAAACTTTCGTATACGAAAGAAATTTGAATACGATTTAAGATCAAAAACACATCGAATAGTAAATTTAACGCCTAAAAGATACGAAACTTAAACATTTCATCGTTACGGAAGCTTTTTGATCGAATTTTATCACAATTAACGCACATTTGATTCACAAAAACACAATCTAGATCTCTCGGCGATAGATACCACTTATTATACATCATGTTTGCATAAGTATCATTAAGGAAAGTTAAGAGTAAGAGAGAGAAGGCTAGAGTGTTTACTTTTTACACATTTTTAATTTTCAATAAAAGAGAGAAAAAGAGGGAAGGGGTGAGGATACAATGACTAAAAGCTTCTAATCCTAATGACTAGTGGAGTATTTATACTAAACTTTCCTACCTTCCTACTTTGTCTATTTGGTCAACATTTACTTAAGTTTGACCAAATGAGACTTATTACATAATAAATAAAACTAAAAATACTATTTATTACAAGACCGATTCCTAAGGAATAATAAACACTTTTTCAATCCTAATAGATATTGATGCTATCATTACTGAGGCTGTGAGGAAGGAACAAGAGCGTACACAGGCTGAACTTTCTTTACATGTTACTAATTATGTAGCTAATAATGTTCCTCCATAGGTTGACTCATTCTTAAAGAACTGCATGAACAATCACATACTTCATGTGCATCCTATTGAAATTACTAGTTCTTTCATCCCTAATCTTCAACATCAACTATATTTGAAGATGAAGGATGATAAGCAAGCACGTAACGATGACTTACCTATACGGCTTGCACTAAAGTATAAGTATGAGAAATCTACTCCTCATGTTGAATCATGTAGAGTTGCTTATGTTCACACTCGTGATCATGAAGACCATAATGATTATGATGCTCGTCATGAGGGGGAGAGTAGTGCGAAAAGGCAGAAAATATTTGAGCATGAAAATATACAATGGGTGAATCATCGTGATCACAAGCAATGGATGAATTAATTCTGCCTGGATCATGTACTCAAGAACAACTAGAGGATATTGATGCATGGAAAGATGATCAAGGTACAGATGATGAGGTACCTTCTGAAGAAGTGTCACTAGAACATTTGGCAGAAGTATCAAGGAAAGGGATGACTTCTGATGATCTACAAAGAATGCACGATGCTCTTAATAATATGATGAGAAGTCGATGTGATTCGGGTAAAGAACATCAATATCATCTTTACCAGATGTAGAGTTACATGGAAAGTCAAATAGTCTGAGAAAGCAAAGAAGAAGATTTGACTTTGAAGATTCCAAAGAAACCAGCTCTGGTATTCCAAAGTTATGTAAGAAATCCAAAGATTCCACAAATGAGCTTAGTTAACCAATATCTCTTGTATTTAAAGAATGGGATCTCTAAGATAAGGAAATATGTGCCATCAATGCACAAGATTCATGCTTTTCCATTTCCAGAAGATGAACTTGAAGAACTGAACACTATATGGGTGAAAAAGACAATCAAAAGGTTTAATCTGTATGCAAGATATGTTGTTGATCACTGGAAACGTCCATGGGCTCAACAAGCTCATATTAGAAGGCAACTAAAGATAAGAGATGATTTTCTTCATCAGTAATCATTACATAGAGCCTACAGAATTGAAGATTTAAGAAATGGTTAACATATGGGTTTCAGGGGAAGCTTAATGTTAAAATGTTTAACCATTTATATGCTACATTGAGGTGAAGGTTTTTACTACTACTAGCCTTTGTTACTACTGCTAGTGTAAGTTTCTACTGCTCAAGTTCATTTTTCTTAAGGTGCGTAATGGAGGGCAATTTGGGTCATTGGAATACTTGGATTAGAAGTGTAATATTGGTTCGTAGTTGTGAAGATCAAAGTTGCATACTTTAGTCTCCTATTTGATATTGACAAAAAGGGGAAGAAGATTTGATGATTTGCAACTTGTAGATCCTTGGTAGCTTAAGGGGAAGTTTTCATTCGTATATTAACTTCAGGGGAAGTTCGTGCTTATTTGGTTTTGTCATTATCAACTAGGGGAAGATTGTTGGGAATTATATTTGAGTTGATAAGACAAAACAAGAATGAAACAAGATGGAAACAAAAAGGACCAAAGTTGTAATTGAAGAATTCTACAAAAGATAAGAATTGGAGGATTCTATCAGATTTGGTAAAAGATAAAGATGAATAATTAATTGATTCTCTCATTAATATCTTTTATTAGTTTCCATGTAAGCCTTGACTCCTTATGCTATAAAAGGAGGTCCAGGCATATTGTTTTAAGCATTCAGAAAAGTGTGTGTTCATCATATGAGAGTCGACTAGATACAAAAGTGTGTGTGTACACGTTTGTATAATTAGTGTAGACGTCTAGAGTTTAGCCTCAAGGATCTTTGATCCCTGTTACTACTTAGAGTAACCGATCTATTCTGATCAAATAGTATTTGGGGCTGTGTTGATTAATAAAGAAAAACCTTGAAGTAACTTTGATTTGTGTTTATTATTTCCGGTGTGCAATTTATATCATTGTTACTATATTATCCTAGATGAGGTCTAAACAACCTCGAGCTTAAACGATCAAAGAACCTATCACGTGTTTTAGGTTTCCACAATTGGTATCAGAGCCTCGTAGCTCGTGATCTAGGATCTTATAAGGTTGTTGGTGACGATTTTATGAAGAACAGAAGATGTCGTGTTTCTGTTTTTGTTTGAAGTCGATTTGGTGAAAGTTAGGGTTTCTTTCAAACCTTAATTCGATTTTTATTGAAGACAACATGTGATACGACTTGGAACAAAATAGATTGGCGTGTTGTTGCTGATTGAACCTCGTGAAGAATATAATGAAGATTAGGGTTCACATAAATCCTAATTCCCTAAAGGTTGGTTCATGTTTGTGAAAATTTATGCAAGTATGAGTTAGTGCACAAGAAGGCTCCAAACTGTTAGAAGGTAGAAGCTTTAGGGTTTACAAAACCCTAATGGTAATTCGTCATAACACGATGTAGCTGTTTGGATTTGTGTTAATACTGTCACAAAATGTATGGGAGGAAGTAGTAAACAGAATTAGTGACAGCCGAGTTAGTACTGCTCTTCATGTTTTAACTACTGCTCACTCAAAGGGAAGGATTAGAACAGTTTGGATTTTGACAACAAGGATCTTACTACTGATTGTTGTATCTTTGTGATGCCACTTCAATGATACAAGGCTTGTTACTGTTGTTAATGAAAAGATCCAAGTGCTGTCAAGACATGTGAAAGAATATCGTTTCATTTAGGTGTTATGGTTGTACAGAAGTAAGTAAGACGAGTTTTTAGTATTGCAGTTCGAGGGTTGGGTAAGGCAAAGAATTGTTAAAAACATACAACAGCAAAACGATGTAAGTGATCAGACCAGGAGTTGGAAGCAAGTTTATTAATTATGGTTTATATTGTTGTGAGAACGTACCATGATCTAATTTGGAAAGATCTTCGATGTGTTGTGTTCAAAAGGCCTAAATTATAAGATGGGTTTTGATTAAAACTGTACAAGGAAAAGAACAATCGGGGGGTTTATATAGTTTGTATATTACAATAAATAGATGGAATGCTAATTGATTTTAGTGTATTGGTAAATAAAGTTTAAAAGAAAAAAGTTTTGAAAGCAAGCTGAATGGGAAATGCCAGATCTTTCGATGGTATTAATACCTGCTTTAGATTTACTACAGTTATCTTCTTATGACTACTGCCAATACAAGCCTTAAAGCTGCTTAGCTTCATGCTAATCATACATTTAATACTGCCAAAGCAAATAAAGAAAAAGTATGCTTCAAAATGAATGTTATTATGAAGTTCCCAATAAAAAGGGCAAGATTAGTGCTTGCAAATAGAAGATAAAATTGATAGCAATTTATGAAAATGATATTCAAGCAAATATTAGTGTTTTAGCCTTATGAGTGTGGCTAAAGATCGAAATATGAACAGAAAATAATAAAAACTGTTTGCACAAAAAAGGATAGTAACTCCTCATATTCACTTAGTACTTTACTTACTCTGCCCGCGTTAAGATTTATGCTGCTAAGGTTATTACCGACATTAGTACTGCTAAGAGTGAAAAAGTGTTAACGAATCAGACAGAACATAATGATGTAATCTCGGCATAAAACAGAACAACCAAGGTTGTTTGTTTTTGGGTTATTTACGTGTTTAGTTTTATTGTATTTGGTGTATTAAATGTTCTAATAATATAAAAGCCACGTTATTTTTAATGGATCTATGGAAGATGCGGTTACAAGAAGATTGTTTATCACTTTATTTTGACGGTAGAAGTGGAATACTTAGGTTGGTGTTTTAGCTATACCTTTAGCAGGAAGGTAACTTGTTCCGTTCTTACAACGGTTGTGAACGAAGACTTAAAAATCTAGCAAAGATGTGTGAACTAACTTATTGTGCTCAATGCTCAACATTTGCTATCACTTTGGTTATGTAACTCATAGAAGATAGATAATGTGTCAAAGATTTGCGGTCTTCCTTATACATTAGTTTTTTAGGGTATACGTTCGAAGTCACGTTGGATAGTACAAGACATAAAAACTCAAGTTTGGGTTATTCTTACTTCAGCATCAAGTTCGTTAATACTTAGTTTTTCTTATCATTAATCATTACATAAGCCTACATTCAGAAAGTGGTTAAACATAAATGGTTTCAAGGGAAGCTTAATGATAAAATGTTAACCATTTATATGCTACATCAATGTGAAGGGTTTTTTTTACTACTACTAGCCTTTGTTACTACTACTAGTGTAAGTTTCTTTCTTGCTTGCTTCAAGTTCTTTTTTCTTAGGTGGGTAATGAGGATGGCAATTTTGGGTCGAATGGAATACTTGGAATAGAAGTGTAATATTGGTCGTTAGGTTCTGAAATCCAAAGATGCATACTTTAGTCCTCTATTTGATGATAGAACAAAAAGGGTAAGAAAAGAATTTTGCTGGATTTGCACTTTGTAGATTCCATGTACTTAAGGGGAAGTTTTCATTTGTATATTAACTTCAGGGGATTACGTGCTTATTTGGTTTATTATCATTAGCAACTAGGGAAGATTGTTGAACTATATTTGAGTTGATAAAGACAAACAAGAAAGAAACAAGATGGAACGAAAGGACCCAAGGTTTTTTTAAATGGTTTTTATTGAGAGAATTCTACAAAAGATTAGTATTGGAGATACTAATCAAATTATAAAATGAAAGATGAATAATTAATTGATCTCTCATTAAATGATCCTTTATTTAGTTTCCCATGTAAGCCTTGACCTCCTTATGATATAAAAAGGATGTCCATCATATTGTTTTAAGCATCCATAAAAGTGTGTGTTCATCAAATAAGAGTCGACTAATACAAAAGTGTATGTGTACCCATTTGTATAATTAGTGTAACTTCTAAGTTTTAGAAAGCCTCAAGATCTTTGCATCTCATGTTTACTACTCTTGATAACCGATCTAATTCTGAACAACTAGTGTATTGTGGGGCCTGTTGTTGATTAATAAAGAAAAATCTTGAAGTAACTTTGATTCTATGTTATTATTCCGCTGTGCAATTTATATCATTGTTACTATATTATCCTAGATGAGTCTTAATAACGATCTAAGGGGTCATAACAGATTCCACAGATGACCCTGAAGAAGTCTAATCTGAAAAGAAAATTGTAGATGTGATCAGAGTTTAGTTTGACCAAGGTTATCGGCAAGAATACATGAAGGAGATTATGGTTAAAAGAGCTAATGGTGAGTAATCATAGCTCACAGAAACATATTACAAGACTAACTACCAATGAATGACATTGGAGAGAAATGTATATGATGTAGCATAAGGAGGGAGGAAAGAGTAAAGAGTTATCCTGGCACAATCAAATCTCTAACAGTTCGATTGAAGTGCTTTATCAGAAGTTGTGTCATCTAGGAAAGAGTTCATGATTATCAGCTGGGTTTGGAAAGCTATCAATAGAAAGTCAATCTTACTGTACCAACTCTCACATTCCCTGGTATTAAAAAAGAGAAACTGTTAACAATTACTTCTGATCCTTTAGTTGGCTTGATTTATGAAAACAATAAGAAGGAAAAGAGGGTAATTGATATTAAAGAGATCTTAACGTTTTGTGATGCTACACTAAAAAGGGTGTTGGAGAAGGTGAAAAGGTTTCATTTGGATGTGAAGCATGGTTATGCAGACCAAGATCTCAGCAAAGACGATGCAGAGCATATGATGTTTTATGAAGAATATATACAAGAGCGTTTGAGGCATCATGATCAAATGAGACGCTAGGAGAGTTGCGTGAATGGAAGACCACTAGAGCAAAGAAGGGAACACCCAGAATAATCGACCCTTAGAGGGAGATTGTTAGGATTAAAAAGTGTTACTTATTGATACTTAGTGGTTTATTTAATTTGTACTTATTTTAGTTTATGTTTTATGTTTAAATAGAAATGTAATAAGGTTTAGTGAGATTAATTAGAAAAATATCTCACTAAACATACTTAGGAAAGGTAGGGTAGAAGAATAAGGAAGAGTTTCCAAACTCTATAAATACCTCCTTCACTTGTGAAGGGAGGTAAGCTTGACATTTTGTAATTCTCTCTTCTCCATCCCATTTCTCTCTTTTTATAAAATTTGAAAATTATGAAAAGAGTCTTGCTTCCTCTCTTATCTCTCTACTATTTTAAACCGTTACAAAGTGTGATTCAATACTTTATCAACCTAACAGAAGGAAAGCCTCCTTAAAACTAAATCCTAAAAGAAATCATTTCACCCACACCTTCTACTCCACTCCAAAAGGAGGAAGCAAGTTTATCAAACCCACCACTTACACCCAAGGAGGAGGTCACAACTACTAAGGAAGTTACCAACCATTTCAAACAGTTGTTAGAGGAAAATCCAATTCTCCATGTTTGGAAAAGTGCACCTACTACTATAAGATTCTTGATGAAGTAGCCATGGATAGGATGATGTTGGAAAAGAGGAAGATTGTTGAAGAAGGGGAAGTGGAAAGGATTATAGAAGACGAGTTTCCTAAGAAATTAGATGATTCGGGTTGCTTTCTGTTACCATTCAAAGTGAATGGAACTACTCCCCTCAATGCCCTTTCCGACACTAGGGATAGTCTGAGTGTGATGCCATACAAATTATACAAACTTATTGGTTTAGGGAAAGCGATTTCTGCCAATGTGGATCTTGTAATGGTGGATAATTAGTTTTCTAAAGCTATGGGGAAGGTTAGGAATGTTAGGTTGCAAATCGGTTATCAAGCCTACTTGTGTGACTTCTAATTTTTTAACATACCAATTGTTCATGAGTTACCCTTGTTAGTAGGATGTCCCCTTTTTGGACGTATGGTGTTATCATAGACAACGGTAGAGTAACTATGGTGATAGATGACAACGTGGTGAAACATGTTAACCATGCCAAGCAAAAAGGTAAGGATGTGGATGATGAAGGATCGGATGAGGAAGACTAGATGTTAGTGATATGTGCTTAATTACACATACCTTTTACCTATAAAAACGTGCTTAAAATGACCAAAATATACCAAAAATACATTGTATTTGTGTGTTTTGTGATTTATGATTGTGCATGTAACGGATATTCACTAAAGGACAAAAACGAAGCCAAAACCAACAAAACCGAGCACGAGAATGAAAAGAGAGCAAAAGGTCAAAGTCAAAGTCAAAGTCAAAGTCAACACCGAGAAGTCAAAGTCAAAATCGAAGCCAGAGATATAAATATCTTATTGGGCCAACCCGTACTCGAGTTAATGGGTCGGGTCAGCCCAATATGCATTATTGTGTCATCTTAAAGCCCAAACCCTTTTTATTACTAAACCTGGCCTGAAATTTCATTAAAATAAAAAGGCCCAAAACCACAATTGACCCCTACACCTTAAAACCCTTTACACCCCACATCCCTTTTCCCTAACCCTGTCACAAAATTTGATTTTATCTAACAAAGGTGCAAGTATATATATACTTAGGAAGGTCTTGGTGGTCAAAGAATGCACTAGAGGGGGGGGGGGGGGTTCGGTCCAAGGAACACAAGGAAACAAGGAGAGGAAATTAAGGATGACTAAGTAGGTCTTTGATGTACATTGCTAGTTAATTAATGTTATGTTCTTTGGTTCCCTAATTAGGAGGTGATCCCATGAAATCAAGGAAAGTGTTTCACTAGTTAATAACTTTGTTATTTAGAAAATTTTAGGTATTGGGTATAATTGTGGGTATTTGTTGAAGCGTAGAAAAGTTTTGGGGGTTCCGGGAATACCTAAACGTAATTTATCGCGAAACGTAATCAATTTACGTAACCAATAAAAATAAAATAAACAAAGTTAATAATTATACTCAAAATAATTACTTAACACTTGCTTGATGTAAACATTTATTTGTTTGGTGTCCGTTTACGCTAAACGATAATTTTTAACTTACGCGATTTAACTTAACTATTAAAAATAAAAGTAAACGCGTACGAGAGGGGAAAAAATGATTAGCAAAATAGATGACGTCGAAAATAACCTGAAAATACGGAATGTTACAGTTTAAGCCCTTTTACTAAAAATCATCAAAAATCTCAAAAAGCAATGGAGCATGGTTTATTGTGGATGGCCATGGGTTAGTGCTTATTGGATAAGCATTAGGGTGAGTTATAAGCTGATTTGGGTGCTTAACTCTTAATCAAAAGCTAAGGACCTTTGTAAGTTCTAAATTTTATTTTCAAGTCCATTTTATGCATCTGCTTATTTATTGCTTAATTTGTGCTTATCTTGCTTTTTAAATGCTTATTTTGTCTTTATTAGGCTTATTTGATTTAGTTTGATGCAAGTCTTATTCTGTTTTAGCTTAAAAATCTGTTTTATGGATTTAAAGGGGTGTTTGGGACAAGCGCAGTACTAACTCTAAAGTTAGTAACTGCTAGTGTTCTAAACCATTTGGTTGGTTTAGATAAGTTTCAAATCAGTTTATGTTAATGTTTTAACAAGGTTTTACAAATTTTAATCAAGTTTTCATAAGTTCTTAAGTTTTCACAACTTATGTTCACCTCTGAGAGCATCAATTCAGTTTTAGGATTGATATCTTTGATTTTGTGGTTCTAGTCTTAAAAGTTGTTGTTTCTAGTTCTATTTATGCTCTACTTTAAGTCCAATATCTGGTCTTGTGGCATTGTGCATTGGATTTAAGTTTTACCACTTTTTACCCATTTTAGTGAAACTGTCAAGTTACAGTCCATAGTCCAAGTTTTAATCACCAATTCAGATAGGTTAGAAAGTGTTTTAGGCTTTAAATTTTGGTGCACAAGTAGTTTAGAAGCTAGTTGTTAAGATTTTGAGCTTACTTTGTAGTTTAAGGTTCATCAGCTTATCTGTTTTTAAGCTCCAAATTGCCTAATTAGCTCTTTAAGCCTGCTAAGGACTGTTGGTTGTTGAATCTGCTTATTGCTAAAATTAGTGCTTATTTCCTTAAGTTTTTGTTTAATTTAGATTTAAGAGAGCTAGTTAAGTAGTTGTTAGTCTTTTAGCAGCTTTTGGTTTTTATCTTAAGCGTATTTGAGCATTAAGCTCAAAACTGTTAAGTCATAGAGGTTAAAAGTTCACCTCTGTGAACTAATAGCCTCTGTGGCTTATTTAGTGCTTTTCTGAGCTTATTCATGGATAAAAAATATAAGTTGTTTTGATAAAGTTTGAACATGTGCTTATTCGAAAAGTTTGCAAAAAGAAATTTCGAAAAATAAAAACCAGGGAAAGTGGGAAGCCCAAGGTGAGCAAGGCTCGAACCCTGGACCTCTACCACCCTCAACCTGATTTTAACACACACCTCCTCTACAACATGCCCTTGGGTCTTTTCCGGTTATTGAGTGCAAAATTTATTATATAACACCTTTTTAGTCCATTTAGCTTATCAGACCAAATTAGCTTATTAACAGCTTATTTACATAAGCTGTTTCACCCATTTTATTTTTCTTAGGTTTAGCATAGTGCAAAGTATTTTTCACAAATTTTTTAGAATTTTCCAAATTAGTTTAGTATTTTTTATGAAAAACCAAATCCAATTTGTGATTGTTCAAGCATAAATTCTCAAACGATACTCGATTTTCGAATTCGCACCTCGTCGGGAAACGACCCGGGAAGGTTTTTGGGATTTTGGATTTACTTTGGTTAAAAGTAATCTTTTAAAAGCCTTACAAAATACTTACTCTCTCTTATTATTTGATATTTTAGGAATATTTATTATATATATATATATATAGGAAGGAATTTTCAGAATCAAATTTTGGCGCCGCTGCCGAGGAGGTGTGTGCAATTATCGTGTTTACGTTTGAAGATTAGTGTTTGAAGACCCTTCCCCGTGAAGTTATCGTTTTCATTTGTGAATATTTTCAAGTAATCAAAAATACCAAAAAAATTGAAAAACAACAAAATCAACCGTTGTGTCACTTGTGATTTCGGCTCACCTTTAGATTACAAACTATAAGAGAGGTATAAGGAGGGTCGATCCTACGAACTTCGACCCGAAAGGAGAAGGTTTTTAAAACGCTTCGCGCTTACCCGCTCCTCCGCTTCTTTGTGCGTTTTCTAGAGAGCTACCGTACACTTGTTCGATTATCGGTTACCAAAAATATTTTTCTTTCTTATGTATTTTGCTATAAATAATCTTCTCTATCCTCTTATTCGTTTAATTCTTATCTTCGTTACCCTCTTATTTGTTTAATTCTTCGTCATGTCTTTGTATAACCATCCTGGTTGCTCGTGTTGTGGAGGTCCGTTTAATGGTGGGAACTGTCCGAGCTGTAGCAGTGTAGGATCCGGAAATGAGTTTGTCTATGACCCAAATCCTTATTCTTATAATGAAACACCGAACTTCTTCAACCAACCTCCACAACACCAATACGAGACATATTCTTGCGAGTTTTGTGGAAACGATGCTCATTATGGTTACGATTGTCCACCTCAAGTCCCGTTTGTCTACAATCAGGACCCGTGTTTCAATCAAAACTTTGATAATTTTCCACAAACTTCACCAAGTTTCCAACAACAATATCTTTGTTGTGAAAACTGCGAGGGTCCTCACGAGACTTTTCAGTGTCAACCGTTGAACCAAAATTTCTATGAACCTAATCTTTGTTATAATTCTATTGCTTCCGGTTTTGACCAATTCCAACCCCCGCAGTTTCCCGTCATTCATCAACCTCCTCAAGAAATGAGTATCCAAGATATGGAGGATCTGAAGCAGCAGTATTTATATAAAATGAAAAGTTTAATTAATGAATTTCCAATTAAGGATTATCGTGATGAGAAGATTGATATTAAGATTAATGAGCTTAAGGAAAATTTCAATGGAATGAGTATTAAAATTAATAAACAGAAAAAGCTTAAGCAACTAGAGCAGGTGGCCAATCTTAATACTCATCCTTTATGATTTTTCAATTCTTTTTGCTACGACGATGATAATGACGATGATGAGGAGTATACTATTGCAATCACACCCGTCTTACCAACCGAGAAGCCCAATAACTCTCTAAGTATGGGGGACGAGCATCTTAGCACTATTCCGGAAACAGAATCGGACGAATTAATAAAGTCTAGTGTTGAGAACCTTGTCCCAATCCCAAGTGAGTCCGAGGGTATTTCCGACAGCATGTGTGATGTGCCTTTTTGTGAAAATTCCACCCCTCTTAAAGCTTCAAAAGATCATTCTGAGATTCTCCTCGATTCCAACGATGATTATTCTTCGAGTGATGACGATTCTCCTTACAGTGAGGACATCGATTATATTGATACATCACCTCCCGATTCTGAGCTCGTCAGCTTAGAGGAGGTAAAGGATTTTGATCTAGAAAATGGAGAGATTGATAATGATATTCTTCTAACAATCAAGAACGATATTCTTAGTGAGAAATTGTTGAATATCAATCTTCTTATTGATAAGATAAAAGCATTAGAAGACAATCCCACTCCATCTTCTGATTTTATGACTAAGTCTCCCTCCACATCTCATAACTCTTTCCTGGAGGAGACCAACATTTCTTATAATTCTTTACCTGAGTTTGAGACTTTCTGCTTTAATTTGGAAGAGAAAAGTAGTGGCAATCCCACTTCTTATACTGATTTATATCTTCCAGATTATGAAGCATTCTTTTGTGATAGTGAACCCGATTCGGGGGATTTGACTATGGATGTGGTGGAGGATATTTTTGATAATCCAACACGGGAACCAAGAGTTCATGTGCCTAATGTTTTACCCACCCATCTCACCCTTCATCTGGATTCGGATTTCACTCTTTCGAGTGATTCCCTCGGATCCGACCTTGTAGTTTCTTTTCCTTCCAAAACTAGAAATAAGATTTCGATCCAGGGATATTCATTGAAGTCCAATCCAAGAGATTTCTATCACCGAATGAATTTTCTATCTCATTCATCCGTGATCCTATTTCTCCAGTGTTTGACACTTTGCTCCCATTTTCATCTGAAAATAAGGACAACGTTTTCAATCCTGGTATTCTTGCTTCTAATGAGGAGAAATCTCCTCATCTCTTATCTCATCGGGGCTTTAAAACTTTCCAGCTCAGTTCTAATTTATCTGTGGAAATTCCCACGTATGTTGATCTATGGAGAGGACATACCTATATTGGATGTCCCGTTTCTCTATTTCTATCCTCCTTGACCTGCTCAAGTATGGTGGATCGAGTCAAGCTTAGTGACTCATTAATAAACAAGCACTTCGTGGGTGGCAACCCATGCTTTACTTCCAAATCTACAAACAAGTACGTTATCTGAGTGAGATCTACGTAAAAGTACAGTCTCTCGCGCGAGCCGCAAGTGCATGTACACATTGATACAGTTATACCAGATGTCCAAAAGTGTCACGTTCTATATGAAAATTACATTCGGCCTCTTCAAGGCGTAGCCACCTACACTCCACAGATCAATTTTCTAAGCGTTTAGCTCACTCTCAGCACATGAGCGCGACTCTTCAGGACACATCCGTCCATTACTTCTCTTATGCGAGATCTTCCCTCTCAGCAAACCCACGCTCTTAGTTGTCTCTCTCACAAATGTCTTTGTCTTCTCGTATCTCATCAATCACACTGCTGCAAAGAAAGTGTGGAGTTGAAATAGCATTTCACCATACCACACAAGCTTCATTATGGGAATCCAATATCCAATCTTATCGACTAACGTTTATCTTGGGCATACGTAATAAACGGCTTAGGATTTACGTAGAGACCATTCTTAAAACATTGAGGACAATGTTCAGTTCTAGTATGGGGGGATCTATCGATTTGATTGTGCCTGCAGTTGTTGTTTTCACATAATCCCGTTTTTACTACCAAAATTTAAAAAAAAAATATTGTGATTTTGTGCAAAAATTAAAAAATTCCAAAAATAAAATAAGTGTTTTTTCACAATTTTGACTTTCCTGCTGGGTAGAATAAGAATAAATTTTGACTCGATCGAGCGTGTTGAGCTCTAGCTTGCCCCTTAACTTTTGGACTAAGCATTCGCGGATCTTTTTATTAAAGATTTTAAATTTGCGAAGAACGAGAAATGATAGAGTTAATTATGAGTTAGATGCTAAACAAGGATTAGTTGGAAATCTTAAGAGCTCATAAGTGTAGTTTGTGGCTTTTCTCTCTCATAAGCTTCTAACCGGACTAATAATACGTGCTCTCTTCGAAAATTAAACTTAAATCAACAATTTTTGAAGTATGGTCGATATCAATAATTTTAGTTCAAATTTATACTTAAATTTTCTAAAAAGAAATTTTCTCTATATTATGGTAATATAAAGTGTAAAAAAAATGATGAGAAATGAGGTAATAATAATACTCCATTCGTCCCATATTAAATGTCCACTTTTGACTTTTGAAGTATTTTTTATCAACTTTGATCTTAAATATATTTGTTTGTGTATTTAAAATACTTGGGAATTGGTGGAAACTTATACCAATGAAAAATACATTTAAAACACAATCCATTCATATATCTTGCATCAAGTATTACATATCACAAACGAAAATATTTTAGATCAAAGTATAAAAAGAAAGACTTTGAAAACTTTAAGTGGGCATTTAATATGGGACAGAGGGAGTAATAAACTGTGGGCTGATAAAAGTTTACAACATCTTGCCGGCTCACAACCGATGTTGCAGTCTTCTAAATAAGGCACATAGTAATTAACCGATACTGATAAAAGTTGCTCATCTTGCCGAGTCTCACAATCGATGTTGACACCATTCTAGAAAGGTGAGGATTTCCTAAGTTTAAAGGATTGTAATTATATTAAGTGAGTAGTAACCGTAAATAATAAATATAGGAAATCTCTTCTTTAATTAAATTTAAATATACTCTTGAACTAGACTATTCGTTGTTTAAGTTGTGATTTATTTATAAACGGGAAATCCAAAGTGTTGAAACCGAAGGTCCATGAAGTCCCGATACTAGTCCTCTATGAGGAGTCAAAAGCCTAGTCACTTACGGCAAGGTTGGGAATTTGCCAAAGAACGAAAGTCGCTACATGGGATGATCTCGCCTTCAAACTCATTACTTTTTGGGTGGAACGTGACGCATAGAAATTTTGCAAAATGTTTGATCTATGGTTGAAATTTGAAATAAGCACATTCACCTAAGATATAATAATTGTCGGGAGCGAAAAGTTTCACAAGGTACAAGTATGAGTAGTGTTAGCATCTTAACTTATATTTAATGGTGATTTTCGTTTTTAAGCTTGTTTGGGATAAAGGGAAGTAAATCAGGCGGATGAATTTATCCCTTTTGTACATTTAGGATTGAAAAATGCATCTTATACCCATGACCTTCTAAAGTTATAAAAAAACAAAGTCCCAAACATTCTTAGATATTTGCTATGAATAAGAAAAGTATGAAAAAATGGGGAAAAATGAAAAATTACGAAAATATGTTAAATTGGTAAAGTTAATGTAGATTTATAAAAATGTTCAAAAGGGCTGTTTTCAAAGCTATGATTCTTTAATTCCCCTTATTGAACACTTTGCTACTGTTCGATTTAATAGTTCGAGCACGTGGGATTAAGATTCTTGGTTTTTCTTAAGTGTTTACTTATGGCATTGCGTGAGGCCATACGGCAATATCTTAGTATGGGGGATTTTGGTATGTGCTTAATTACACATACTTTTTACCTAATAAAATAGATCTATTAGGGATTGACAATCCCCGTTCGGGTGACTAGCTATCACTGGGAACGAACGCATACCATGTCGAATTTGGGATGTTGCGGGGTTAGCACATCATTCACGGACACTTGTTGGCAAATATATTTGCATTCATATATGTCGAGCTTCAGTGTCATGAGCTTAGGAAAACGTAATTACTTTTTATGATGTTTGCATTTGTTGCTTAATCATACACTTGGAAATCTTGCGGTCCTACAATTGATTTACATAAACCTATGAATTCACCAACTTTATGTTGACGTTTTAAGCATGTTTTTAGGTCAATAAGGCACGAGGTACGATGATACATTGGAAGTCAATAATTGAAGAGTCAACACTTAAGATTTGGGGTCTTATTACATTTTGGGGGACAATTGTTATAAACCGGAATCTTTATTTATATTGTTGAACAATTTGAAGCCATGGGCTTATGTAACAAACAAGTATTTTGTTAATCCAATGTATCTTTTTCAAATGACACGTTTAGTAGTCGTTCTCAGATCTTGTGCTATTGATCCGAAAATGTAACGCCCTCGGATATTCAACATTCCGCTGCGTACTCAAATTTGAGGGTGTTACACAAAACCCCTCATCCCGCCAAATCCATCACTTTTACTATTCACTCTCCCCCTTCACGTGTTGCCCTGCAACCAGACAAAACCCTTAAAACCCCACCCCAGAAGCTTACAAAAAAGTTTTCCAAGTTGGCAATCCTATGGAAGCGGATTGGAGAATGAATCAAGGGCTATGATGAAAAGGCTTGGTGAACAACAAAATTGGATAGCTTGGATTCAAGATGAAGAGCACATCTCTTCCTCCTCACACAAGAAACACACTTCAAAAGGACTCAAGATTTCTCATTCGGCTATAAATGAAAAAAAATGTAGACGGTTAAAAGTATCTAGTGTAGTAGTAGCTTAGGAGTAGTGTAGCCTGGTTTTACTTATTTTTACTGCTTATTTTACTTTAACATGTACTTTTCCTTTCAAGCATTGTAATCTTTAAAAAGTTTTAATGAAATTTCAATTTTAATGTTTTATGTTAATCTGTTTTACTTTTAGGCTTCTTATTGTTAAAACTGTTTTCAAGTCTATTTTGATAAGCTTTTAAAAGCTCCTTAAACTCACTAATACTCAGTTAAGCTTGTCAATAGCTTAACTGAGTTTTCTGTCTCAAACACTCAAAACTTTGGTTAAGCTTTTGGATGATAAGCCAGAAAAGGATGGGATTATGGGTATTTACAGCTTATTATATAAGTTGAGCTGGTAGATTAAGCTTGAAAAAGCAAATTACATCCCTGTTTTGAGCAAGGGATAAGGTACAATTCAATTTTTACTCTTCTAGCTCATTTTTATTCTTTAGCTTATTTTCTGCATTAGCTTATATTATTGCTTATCTGCTTATGTCTGTGGCTTATTTGTGTTTCTAGTATCTTAATATGTCTTAAATAATAAGTTTTTACCTTTATTTTAGTTTTCAGTTGAGTTACATAAAATTTGTCAAAAAAATAGGTTATATCAGCTTATTTAGTTCAGTTTATTAAAGAGTCTTATTAGTTGTTTAAATCTACTTATTTAGCCTTAATTTGCATAATACTTAATCTGTTTTCATCACTTAAGTCTTTTTATAATCTGTTTAAGCTTAAAATAGATTTTATAGTTTTATAAAAGTGTTTGGGTCAAGGATGTAAAATGGGTCTTTTGGTTTTCAATTTAGTTTGCACCAGCTCTAATTAAGTCTAGGTAATAGTTTTTATGAGTTTTGAATAAGCATTGTTAGTTTTGGTGGTTGTTTTATTTGAATTCCTAGTCTGCTAGTTTAACAAACTGCTTATTTGATATTTTCTTAAAGTCCTTCTTTAGGCATCGTTGTAGTGATTAATGTGAGTTCCATATGCAGTTATATGCATCTGATTGTAAGCCTTTAGTTTATAACCTTGCCTCTTAGAGTAATTTAGTTAAAGATCAGTTAGGTGTTGCTAGTATGGTTATTGCTCAAAATAGTTGGATAATTGCATATCATTGGAGGTTTAGTTCTAGCTTAGCTTGATTTTAATTTGATTAAATGTAGTCTTATTTGAATCTGTTTTAAACTTTCAGAGTGTCAAAATTATTTTAAGAGTCCTAAAACTTAGGCTGCATTATTCATTTAGTAAAAAAAGTCAATTTCAAATGTCATGTGTACAATCACTTTTAAATAGAATTTCTAGCTTATTTATGGGTCTTAGTTGCTGAATTCTCATAGTTAAGCTGCAATTTAACAATTTTACTCCAAAAATCCAAAAACAACAGTTAGTTTGTGTCATTTTCATCTGCCCTAATCTAGCTTATTTCTTTTCCCTTTTGTTTAATTTTTGCTTATTTGTGTCATTAGTCTATAGTACTTTATATATTTTAATCTTTTCAGCTTGTGTCTTTAGCTCATTATGCCTTAAATCTCAGCTTAAAATAGGTCATAGGTCCTTTAAATGTCTTTTAGAGTTAACTGTCTTAAATGCTTTTTAATGTTTTTTCAGCTTATTTAGTGTGCTTATTTCCATTTCTTTGTGCTTATTAAGTTTAGGAATAATCATGCTCTAGCTTATTTAGTTGTCCTTTGCTTATTAGGTCTTTAAAAAGCCCAACAGTTTAGGCTTAATGTTAAAAAAGCAAATATGTCACTTTTGGTTTTAGCTTATTTCTAGCTTATTTTTGAGTTTTGTAAAAAGTTGCTTTTTTAAAGTTTGTTATTTTAGCTTATTTATTAGCTTTTTAAAAAGAAATTTAAAAAAAATGTTTTTTCAAAAAGAGAGGCCATAGGGGTCGAACCTGTGACCTCTCCTTTATAGCACAAGCAGCTCAACACACACTCTCAATGCCAACTGCCATGGGGTCTTTTTCGGTTATAAGTGTATATCATTTAATATTTAATCCCTTTTAGTCCATTTTGCTTATCCAGTTTATTTTGCTTTTTAACTGCTTATTCGTTCAACATTTTTTTAGTTTCTTAATTTTCTTAGATTCTACTTAGCTTAAAGTACTTTTTGTGACTTTTTTAGATTTTTATAATTTAGTTTAATATTTTTAATGCATTTTTTTTATTAAATCTGTTTTTAATTCATAATAAATAAAATAAAAGTCAAAAAAATATAATTCTTTTTTCTAAAATTTTCTTTTATCATTTAGGACTTGTAAAAATTAAATTCGCATTTGTAGGGTTAAATTTGTAGATTTTAGGTTTTTAAAGAACGAGATTTGAATCCCGTTACCATTTTTAGTGTTTTAGCCTTATTTGCTTTCGTTTTTAGCGTGCCTTTACTTGTTTTTGCATTTTATTAGTAGAAATAGATAACCAAATCCAATTTGTGATATTCAAGCATTGTTTCACAAACGTTACCTTAATTTTCAAATTCGCACCTCGTCGGGACACGACCCGGGAAGGTTTTAGGGATTTTACTTTGGGTAAAAGTAATTTTCCTTTTAAAATCCCTCTTGGAATACTTATCTTACTATCATTGATATTTTGGGACAACTTATTATATATTCTGTAATTAACATAACTCTCTATAAATTTATATTTTCATACCTCACATAATTCTATCACTCGATCAAATCTTATTACTATTACTACTACCTCACTACCTTACACTATCCACCTATTACTCATACTCCATATTCCCCTATTTTACTATACCCTCCACTCCACCCCTCCCCCCCTCATATACAATATATATATATATAATATATATATATATTATATAGTAAGAATCTTGAAACCAGTTTTTGGCAGCCGCTGCCTGGGAGGTTGAGAAAATCGGGATTATCGTGTTTCGTTTAAAGATTGTGTTTTTTGAAGACCCTTCCCCGTGAAGTTATCGTTTTCAATTGTGAATATTTTATATTACAATTATTGTGAATATTAAGTAATCAAAAATACCAAAAAAAAAAATCAAAAACTACCGTTATGTCACTTGTAATTTCGGCTCACCTTTAGATTACAAACTATAAGAGAGGTATAAGGAGGGTCGATCCTACAAACTTTGGCCCGAAAGGAGAAGGTTTTTAATAGCTTTGCGCTTACCCGCTCCTCCGCTTCTTTTTGGTTTTTAGAGAGGCTACCGTACACTTGTTCGATTTAATTTTTTTTTCCGTCCCAAAAAATAATTTTCTTATTTGATCATAAAAATCCAAAAAATAATTCTTCTTAACTCTTTTTGTTTATTTCTATCATCTTTAATTCTATCATCATGTATGAATTTAAAGAATGTTCGTCTTGTAGAGCTTTGTATAATAAAGATCATTGTTGTTCCATTGACACTTTTGTTCGTGATCCTAATGAAACACCGATTCGTCTAAACTGTCCTAATTGTGGAGACCCGGTTGATGGTCTAGTATGTCGACCTTGTGCTTTTGTGCAAAAGTGTTTGAATCAAGTTTGTTTTACAAGTTGTGATGAAAATAAATCTTTCAAAAATCTTCTCAACCCACCTCAACAAACCCAAACTCACTCTTCTGAGTCATCCAATGATAATACTAACTTTGTTGATATGCCACTCAAGAAACCAATTGTCGAAAATCAAGACACGATGATAAATTTTGCCCAAAATTTTCACCAAAGTCTCACGATCACCCAAAATTGTTGTTACAGGTGCGGGGATTCATTAGACGGTTTCTTTTGTCAACGATGTACTTGTGAGTCTTGTGGGAACGGTGCTCATTATGGTTACAATTGTCCACCGCAAGTTCTGTTATCTCTAAATCCGGAAACCTTGTACACATCCCCAAAACTTGATGAGTTCCCACCAAAAACTTCTCCAAGTTTTCACAACCAATTATTCTTTATTGTACGTACGCAACAGGGCCTGTGGTTGCAATCAATATGATGGAGTTTGTTTTTATTGTACTATTGGAAAAGGAACACCAATCAATTTTTCAACTCCGTACTCTTTTAACGATTCTCTAAATTTTTCAAACACCTATACAAAATCCCAAATTTTCAACAACATTATTTAGTTCGTCGAAAATTGCGGGGGATCCACATGGATACCATAACCCAAGTCAAACCCATTGATGAAAATTATTAGTATGGAGCCAAATTTTTGCTCTTATTTCTTAATTAGTTCTTTTTGGTTTTGACCATTTTCAACCCCCGCAACATCCCGTCATTCATCAAACTCCTCTTGAAGAAAGTATGGAAAAATTACGAATTGCTTTTCAAGCTTGGAGTGATAATATTCGGCAAAAGAAAGAGCAAGAAGAAAGCTATTTTTTGGGGCGTAGAGAAGTGGCTAAGGCTCGATATTGGAAGATTCCCATTTGCGATGATGATGATGAAGAGTATATTATTGCAATCACACTCGTCTTACCAACCGAGAAACCCGATAACTCTCTAAGTATGAGGGACGAGCATCTTAGCTCTATTTTGAAAACGGAATCGGACGAATTAATAAAGTCTAGTGATGAGAACTTGTCACAATACAAGTGTGGTCTGATGGATTTTTCGAATCAAAAGTGGTGTGATTGTGCCCGATTGTGATGATTCTCAAACGAAAATTTTTCAACGTTTTCCAATCCTCTCTTCGACGATTCTACCTCTAGTAATGACGAGTCAAGTCATGAGGAGGTTATTTACGAAATAAGTTTTAAAACTTATTCGAACCCTCTTTTTGATCTTGACGAGGAAATCAATTCTAGTGAGTTTAATCCGATTCTAATGAAGACCTCGATTCTACTCCGAAAAATAATCATTTTGATACGAGTCTTATCTTCTTGAATCATTACTCAATCGTGATACTTTGATGGCTTCCTCTCCCCAAGATTGATTTCTCTCTTGATGAGTTCGTCGGTGAAACTCATAACAATTCCTCCAAGAATTGTTAATAGAGAGCACGAGGAATATATTAGTCTTATGGAGAGGTTGCTATACGATAATTCATCTCCCCGTCCGCCGGAAGATTTTCATGCTAATCCAAATACGATCATCGAGTCTCTTCCCACATTTCCTATCCCCGTTGAGGATAGTGACTCTCTTAGGGAAGAGATCGATATATTTCCCGGTCCGGATGACTCAATACCATCGGGTATTGAGAGTGATGATTACGACTCGGAAGGTGACGATAATTCTACTTCCCTTCCCGAGTTTGAATCATTTCATGTTGATTATCCTGATTCGGGAGATTCAACCATTGATGTGGTGGAAGACATCCCCGTTGATGTGCCTAATATTTTGCCCACCCATCCCACCCTTCATATGGATTTTGACTTCATTCCTTCTCATAATGATCTCGGATCCGATCTTGATGTTTCTTCTCCTTCCGGAGATAGAAACAAGATTTACGATCCGGGGATATGCATTGAAGTCGAATCCACGAGATTTCTTGCTACTCTTTCCCCCATGATTGATACTTTACTTCCATTTTTGTCTGAAAATGAAGACAAAGTTTTCAATCATGATGTTCTTGCTTCAAAGGAGAAATCTCCTCCTTCTTCATCACATCGGGGCTTTAAAGCTTCCAGGCTTTTTCATCATAAAAGCCTGATGTTGATTCATGGATAGAACATTCCTATCTTGGATGTTCCATTTCTTCATTTCTATCCTCCTTGACCAGCTCAAGTATGGGGGATCAAGTCAGGCTCAAGACTTGGTTAACAAAAATAAGCGCTTCGTGGGTGGCAACCCATGCTTATCCTTATCGTTTTATTAATGAATAAGTGTTTTGTGAGGAGGCTCGCCTCTGCCTTTTCCGTGCTTTGTGTTTTGTGTTGTATGTCCAGGATTGCCCGGATTTTTGAAGCCTCTCGTGCTCGTGGTTTTGTCCTCCATTCACTCGAGCTTCAATCCTCAGCTTCATTATGGGAATCAAATATCCTAATCTTATCAACTAACGTTTATCTTTGAGCATACTTAATAAACGGCTTTAGATTTACGTAGAGACCATTATTAAAACATTGAGGACAATGTTCAGTTCTAGTATGGGGGGGGGGTCTTTGATTTGATTGTACTCAGGTTGTTTCTCGTAATCCCGTTTTTTCCACCTGCATCTTGTCGGCTCACAACCGATGTTGCAGCCTTCTAAAAGGTCGAGGATTTCCTTAGTTTAAAGGATGTGTAATTATGTTAAGTGTAATAAATATGATTTAATAAATATAGGGAAAATTAAAACTACAAATAAAGAGCGATTATAATACAATAATTGCACCATCATTTTTTCGAGTCAGGTTACTCGGGTCGGGTTAAGTCTATTCGGACCCGACCCCGATTAAGCCTATTCGGGTCGGGTTACCCGGGTCAAAAAAATTTATTCGGGTGAACCGAGTAACCCGCATGCTAAATAGGGTCGGGTGTTGGGTTAAAAAAGTTTTGCTAACTCGGGTTCGAGTCGACCCAATCGACCCGAATAATTTTTTTTAATATAAATTTTCTATTTAAAAGAGTAAAAAAAGGGCATTTTTTATTACATTTTACTCATATTCGGGTTGACCCGAACCCGAATGAACCCGACCCGAGTTGACCCGAACCAGAGTAACCAAAACTCAAATAAGGTCGGGTGAGTATGTAATTTTTAGTCTTGGCTCGAATTTGAACCTACCGTGATTTAAAAAGAATAAAAAAATAAAAATAAAATCTCATTTCTCCAAATTCTCTACAAAAATTATAGAAATGAGGGTGACAAAAAATACATTACCATGTCTCTCCATTTCTCAACCTAATTCTCATCAATTCTCCACTTTTTTATTTCTCTCTACCAAACATACTTGAGAAATGAAACCAAATCTATTTATCTTCATTTCTCCCTACCAAACACACCCTAAATTTAAATATACTTTTGAACTAAGACTATTTCGTTTTAAGTTGTGATTTTATGTATATACGGGAAATCCAAGGGTTTTGAAACCAAAGGTCCGTGAGTCCCGATACTAGTCTCTGTGAGGTGTCAAAAGCCTGGTCACTTAGCCTCAAGGTTGGGATGTGCCGAGACGAAAGTCGCTACATGGGATGATCTCGCCTTCAAACTCATTACTTTCTGGGTGGAACGTGACGCATAGAAATTTTGCAAAATGTTTGATCTATGGTTGAAATTCGAAATTAGCACATTCACCTAAGATATAATAATTGGCGGGAGCAAAAAGTTTCACAAGGTGCAAGTATGAGTAGTGTTAGCATCTTAACTTGTATTTAACGGTGATTTCATTTTAAGCTTGGTTTGGGATAAGTGAAAAGTCGAGGACGATGAATTTATCCTTTTTGGGCATTTTAGGATTGAAATGCATCTTATTCCGTGACCCTAAAGTTATAAAAATAACAAAATTCGAACGTTCATGTTAGTTGCTTAAAAAGAAAAGTATAAAAAAATGAGAAAAAAGAAAAATACAAAAACATGTGTGGTAATAAGTGTAGATTTATAAAATTGGTCAAAACGGGGATTTTCAAAGCTATTTGATTCTCTAATTCCCCTTGATGAACACTTAGCTACTTTTCGAGGTAATTAGTCAAGGGGGATTGAGATTCTTAGTTTTCTTAAGTGTTTACTTATGGCATTGCGTGAGGACACGACAATAGTTAAGTATGGGGGATTTTGGTATGTGTTTAAATACACATACTTTTTACCTAATAAAACGACCCAAAATGACCAAAAACGGACAAAAAATGCCAAATATATGCTTGTTTTGTGTTATTTACTGTGCAGGTATTAGATATTAACATAAAGACAAAAACGAAGCCAAAACCGACAAAACCGAGCACGAGATTGGAAAGAGCGTGCAAAAGTTAAAGTCAAAGTCAACCCCAAAAAGTCAACAAATCAAAGCCGAAGCCGAATCCGAAGAAATCTTAAATGGGCCAACCCGCACCCAAGTTAATGGGTCGAGTTAGCCCATTAAGCCTGGTACTATAAATCTTATAGTATTTAAAAAGCCCTAAAGTCCACCACACATAACCGACACAAAATAAATTTATAAGCCCAACATCTCTTGTTAACCCATACACCCGTTAACCCTAATCCAGTTAAAAACTTTACACCATAAGTCCTTTTACCCCATTTTCTATTACACCATAAGTCCTTATGGTTTTACACAGTTGGTCCTTAAGGACTAACATGGTTAGTCCATATTGACTAACACCATTACTCCCTCTACACAACACCCTTAACCCCGTTAACCCTTTATAAACAAAACCCCTCATCCCGCCAAATCCATCACTTTTACTATTCACTCTCCCCCTTCACGTGTTGCCCTGCAACCAGACAAAACCCTTAAAACCCCACCCCAGAAGCTTACAAAAAAGTTTTCCAAGTTGGCAATCCTATGGAAGCGGATTGGAGAATGAATCAAGGGCTATGATGAAAAGGCTTGGTGAACAACAAAATTGGATAGCTTGGATTCAAGATGAAGAG
>BQNB010011612.1:67634-78634 GCA_026074375.1 Tanacetum coccineum
AGACTATATCTCTGATTGGTATGGTAAGCATATGTTTGTTTCTGCCTACTCTACTTACATTGAGGGTATGAATGGCATGGATCAATGGCCAACCACAGAGTATACAAAACCGTTGCCTCCAGTTGTTAAAAAGATGCCTGGAAGACCACCCCATAAAAGAAAAAGAGATGCAGGTGAAAAGGATGATGGGAATAGAACTAGGTTGGGAAGAAAAGGGGTAATCATGCATTGTTTTATATGCAAAAAAGGGACATAATCTTAGGAGTTGTCCAACAAAAGGTGATGGAGAAGGGTATGCAAGTGGTAGTTCTGTTAGGGGTGGTAAAACTGCTGGAGGTGGTGGGTCTGCTAGGGGTGGTTTTACTAGTGGTAGTTTTGTTAAGGGTGGTAAAACTACTAGAGGTGGTGGGTCTGCTAGTGGTAGTCAAAGTGCTAGGGGTGGTCAAGGTTCTAGGGGTGGTAGTCAAGGATCTACAAGTTGTAGATGTGGTAGTCAAGGTTCTATAAGTTATAGAGGAGGGTTTAGGACTAGAAGGGGTGGTAGTCAAGGTTCTGCACAAGGTTCTGCATATGGTTATGCACGTGCTGGTGGTAGTCAAGGGTCTGCTAGTGGTATTCAAGGGTCTCAAGTGTTCAAAAGAGTTAATGGTAAAGCAGTTAGGCAAAGAAGAAGGGGTGATGGATCAAAATCAAGTGCTTACCCTCATGGTATAAGGCCAATTGGTTATGGTGTTTTCATGGGATACCTATTTGATGGAGATGACAATGTAGGAGTAAGTGGATGTTAAATTTTTTTTGATAAAAATTGTATTTATCCATAAATTTGGTTGTTTTTACTTAACATCTGTTGACTATATGCAAAATAGGCAAGGATACCAATCCATGCATGGCCAAAGGGATGGAAGCCCAACTGATCTGTTAGGTGCTGATGAAATTCCATTGATTGGTACACAACCAATGGCATCACAAGATCCAATTGATGAACCTATACCAAATGTTCCTGCACCAAATCAACCTGTACCAAATGTTCCTGCACCAAATCAACCCGCACTAAATGTTCCTACACCAATCATGAGGAGGGAGTCTGAAAGAATCAAAATGATCAAGTTTAGCAAGCCTGTCTCACCTAGACCAGGATTGACACTAGAAGATGCAATGCTTGTTGAATAGCTCTTCTGTTTTATTAAATGTATTTGAACAAAATAGTATTTGCCCTTATTTTGTATCTGCTAGTGGCAATTAAACTCAGGATGGTAACTTAACTAGGTTTGGCTGTTGTATAGCTTAACTTTAGTATCTACTGATGGATGTAATTATTTTGTATGACTTGGCAATGGAATGAATGAATGTTAGTTTTTTAACTATTGATGGATGTCATTATTTAGTATCTACTGATGGATGTCATAAGGTGCAAGAACATATACAAAACTTTATATTTCATTCATAGCAAAATATGATTACATTAACCTAATACCATTACAGAAAAGACCTACCAATACCAAATAAAAGCTAGATAAACCTAATACAACACCAAAAGCATAAACCTAATACAACTACATAAACTTAATAAGGACCATAACCACTACCAAAAGCATTAACACCTAGTTAAAAAATGCAACACGACCCCTTTCAGCATTCACTTGCACCAATTCATCTTGAGCAGCCCTCAAATCATCTTGAGCAGCCCTTAAAACATTTTGAGCAACCCTCAAATCATTTTGAATAGTCCTTAGATTAGAATGAAGAAGATACATCCTTCTTTGATACCACTGATTTGGTAATTCATAATCCACCTACCTAAAGTAATTTCAATTCAGGTTAGGATCTAAGTAGTTAGGGCAACCAAGAAATCGTCGAGCTAGGTTGTCCATTGTCCATGAAGTTCTGCATGTAGCTAATAATCCGTACCAACAAAGATTGTTATTTTCCATTTTGAGGGTAATGCTTAATTGAGGATCTTGGAAGTAAACCCTAGATGAGTGAGGAGGATTGGGTAAAAAAATTTGAGGGTAGGGATGACCCTTTGTTTGTTTATAAAGATTAAACACAAGTGGAAAGCTGATTTGGCTAATGGGTCCCATAAAAGTTTGACGTGGATAAGTAAATAACAAAATCAACCGGTTGCCAGTATACGGGGTAACTTGATTGAACTTACTTTAGGTGTTCAGTAACCTTACAGACAAACTTCGATAGTCTAGTAACCCAATTAAACAAAAAAAAGTTTAGTAACTTAGGCGAACAAAAGTTAAAAGTTTGGTAACCTATCTAACCAAAAACCCTTATTTGTAATCCTAAGAAGAAATTTAGTTCCCCCGTCATACTCATTTCGAACTCATCATGCATGATCTTGGCAAAGTCATCACACATTTCTTGACAAGTTGATTCGAATATAATGTCATCAACATATATTTGGACAATAATGAGATTGAAGTCTTTCTTTTTAGGGAAGAGTGTGTTATCTACCATTCCCATAGAGTAATTATGTTTAATAAGAAAGGCTTTTAATCGATCATACCAAGCTTTTGGGGCTTGTTTTAGACCATAAAGAGATTTCTTAAGTTTGTAGACATAATTAGGTTTTGCGAAGTCAATGAATCCCGGAGGTTGTGCCACGTAAACCTCCTCATTGATAAAACCGTTAAGGAATGCACTCTTCACATCCATTTGGTATAACTTAAAGTCTAGTGCGCAAGCATAAGCTAAAAGTATTCTTATGGATTCTAGTCTAGCTACGGGTGCATATGTTTCTGTTAGCCTTAAAATATGGTGACATATCCGGAATTACATTAGTTCATTTATAGCGTGACACGTAGGGACTAATAATGACTAGTTATAATAGTTAAGTGTCACTGGGACTATATATACCCCTCTATACTTCTGTGGAGGGGTGAGGATTCATTATTGTCTCATTAAGTATGTGTCTTTCTCTCTCTAAAAAACACACATCTTTCTTTTTTTCTCTCACTAAATAAAATGGCTTCTTATTTGTTTAATCCTCCCCGACCTTCAGATCATTGTCTATTGTTAGTGTAATGTTGGAACCCAATAATCACCTTCACTTCATATTTGGATACAAGAAAAGTAGTAAGAAAAATGATAAGAATTTTAGAGAGAGGTTAGAGAGAGAAAGTAGAGAGAAAATGAGATGGTTGATTTACTTGCACAAAATACAAATGAGACCAACACCCTCTCCACACTTGGAGAGGGGTATTTATACTTGCACCATGAGGCTTTCATGCCTATGGGCTTTCTTTGGGTCGGGCTCAAGATTACTTGGAATTACTTTGGGCTTTAGCCCATAACACGTGACCGGTTAGATTACATTAAATGAGCCAGAGTCCCGTTATAGCCTATTACAACATTAATATATAAATGACCGAGACTAAATATTCCTAATGAACGAACTTCTCGTTCGACTCAATATTTTTAAGGCTAACGATCTCCCCCAAAGTAAGTTCATTGTGACACTCCTTCATGAGATTGCTTTTGTCGTTAAGCTCTTGTCTTTGTCTTGGTCTTTATCTTGTTGTAGGCTTGTTCCTTCATGCTTTGTGATCTTTGATCTTGAGCCTTTGTCATTGTCTTTCGACTTCGCCTTTATGTTCGAGATCTTTAAATATTTTTCCTTCAGTCTTGATCGTCTTTTCCACCTTGCAATCTTGTGTCATGACCAACATGCTCATACTTTGCATCTTCTTGAAAGCTCTCTAATAATCTCCCTTGATAGACTTGATATCTTAAAGGAAGATCTTGTTTATCAGAGTTTGCGGAAGTCTTTGTCTTTTAATACTTGAGCTTTCTTGATTCTTGAATCTTGATGCTTATAGTATGTCTTTGTAGTTTAAGCATGAGCATGTGGTAATGAATCCGACTTCAGCTGGAATGAGGCATCTCCATCTCCATCTTTATATGAATCCTGAAATAAAACAGTTAGCAATAAAAAATAAAAGAGAAGAAAAAAAGGAGAAAAGGGGTTGTGAGAGAAGTCGAGATACGAAGCAATTTTATGTTCGTCCCTCTGCTCTTCCTATCCCTCCTTGCCCTACGCGGAGTACCGAAAATTGCTGTCCCTTCGATCCGGATACGATTAGCATAACCACCGTATCTGGATGCCCGTTATTACAGTCAAAAATACATAACTATGTGACCTCGAGAAGATTTTAAAGAATCCCTTGACAGTGTTTTTCTAATCTCACAAGCGTAGATCTTCTAACACAGATGTAAATAGTATTATACCCAAGCTTGCTATTTTCTCAATACGGAAACGTCACGAAAGCAGACAACACGGTAAGAGTGAATCAGATAGTTACCATCTTTCTGATTAAATTCGTACAATTCATTTTACTGGAACAAGTTTGATTCACATAGAATCGCACCATCGTTTCTTTCCAGTTGACACAAGTTTGATTCATATAGAATCACGCAAGTCACCTACCAAGAGCTTGTTTGATGTTGGCTCAAGCAGGATTTCCATCTCACTAATGAATCCATTAAGTATCACCGGATGTTCAGCAAGATTACAAGGATATGCGTAGACCCCTTGTTAACAGCATGTGAACTTATGATGTTCAACAAGTGTTTGTAAGGAATGTGTCCTAATGAGACTTAATTTATGATCTCTTGGGCTCTAGAAAAAAAAAAACTCTATAGAGCTCTTTGGTTTATTAGTAATCGAAGCTGGAGCATACTGCCACCTATTCCGAATATTAACTAACTCGGAGTAAAAGAAAAAAAAATTTTCCCCCCCCCCACCATAGAAGTCTGTTGTAACTCTGTGACAAATTGAGACAAGTTTCTGTAGATAGAAACTCGAATGCTGGGGATGGTTGTGCATTGCATCACTCGGGTTTCCATGATGTACAGTCTTCAATATAAGAATTCATGCTATGTGAAAAAAACCGATAAGATTATGTATTGACCCAGTATTCTGCTAAGGTGTAGGAGGGCTTCTTCTTTCTTTACACCCTTAATCCATACATTTCTTATTTTCATTCTTCAACCTCCTTAAGCTTACCAAACGTCATTACTAACACCTGTGTTGTGAATGTTCCATTGTTAGCTCAATCTTAATCTATTATCCCTTATAACTTATTCATCACCAATTATACATAAGACTGCTATTTCAACTAGGAGTGTCCTTGGGTAGATCCATCCCGGATTCTGGTTGGAACAAATGACTAATACCTAAACCTAACACCTTATACTTCAGAATCGTCGTGAATTAAATATGTTTGTTGGATTTGAGATCGTAACCATAAAACCTTTTTCGAAGAGTATCAAGCACTTTGAGTCGATTAGATCACTTATTATTTTTAAGATCACATTTTAATTACATTTTCCCCTTATTTTAAATACTAATTCACTTAGTTGTTGAAATACCTTGTGTTTAAAATTTGTCTTGAAATTACTCTGGGGAGAAAAAAATATTATCAGCATGAATTATATGGAACATTAACTTGCTCCCCCTTAATTTTACATATGTTTGACACCAAAAAAAATACCAAGTTGTAGAAGAAATATAAAATTGAGGGTTAGCATTGTTGAACACACAATTTTGAAAGATTATAAATTGTCATTGAAGAATTCTTGAAAAAGTGTGCTCAACCACTTAATCATCTTATAACATACAATCTATTGAGTAGTCATTATTATTCCAGATATGTTATTGCGACTTTTTATAATGTGTTGAATACATAAGAATTGTCATGTGATGATGTATCCAACAACATTAAAACATTGTTTTTCGAAAAACTCCCCTTTAAACATTGACTCATTTTGAAAATGACACTAATTGTAGAAGAATTGTCTTGTAAACTTATGAGGGATGGAGTGTTGAACACACAATTTTGAAAGATTATGAATCGTTAGTGAGAAATTCTTGAAAAATTATGTTCAACTTTTTGAAAAACCAAATGTTAGAAGACTTCTCTTCTAACGCTAAGGATAAGCGCACTGAAACGTACACTCTCCTTTGTCGTTCACAACATTTGTCTAGTTTAACGACATTCTTGAACAACAACACAACAAACACGATACATAACACTAAAACGATCCGAATAAGATTCACTAAAATGACAAACGGCTAAAGATTCGGACTACGATGACAAGTGATCACAGAGTTGATTTCGTAGCCCTTATTTGAGCTTGAAGTGCATTTCACGAAGGCGTCTACTTATTTCATCATCGAGACTTCCTTCTATTTGTTACCCCTTTTCTTTAAACCCAATCTATCGATTGATGACTTGCTTGAACGTACAACGGTTATGATTGAGACTTGAATTATCTAGTTACCAGCAGTCAGGGGTGGTTAGATGCAGACCTGGTTAACTATCACTTAAAGGAGTTACATTATAGTACTCAGTGTCATACGGAGAAGTCTATGTGGATAATTTCAAGAGGTGTTGTACTTCTTATACTTTTTTGGTTGGGTATAGAGTACTTAAAGATTTAATCTTGCATCGTTCTTCAATCAACAATAGTGCAAGATTAAGTAACAAATTTGGGGGATTCTACTTCATTTTCAAGTTTGGTATATCGGGTTTACTTCACCAAGTGGTCACAACAATAGCCGACAGAATACGAGGTTGGTAAGTTAGCGAGGGAGTTTAAAGGATGAAATGTAATCAGCAAATCTCACAGGATATTATTGTCCCATTCCAAGATAATGGTACTTCACAGTCTAAGCAAAATTCTCAAAGTTCTTCAATGACATTCATATACAAGACCTTGATTAGATGTTGGCTTATGACAAGAACTTCTGTGTATATGGTCGTCCACGTCAATGATCTTCCGAGAAATTCGAAACATCATGGGAAGAAAAGTAGTACTTTGATGTAATCAGGTAACTTCCAGGGGAAGTAGTTTTTCTTATTTTTTTTACTTCACTTAGTATGGTTTGTGAAGTATTTGCACGAGTGAGACCGTCTCTGCGCGCGCGCGTCGAATTTCTGCATGTACCCAAAACGGATTAATCATCAAAGACCGAATGTTAAATGCAGCAGTATTAGTTGGATGTGATTGGCTTTTTTCTTCTACAAAATTACGCTGTGCACTTTAAATGTCAATGTTAGATGATCATTCAGTACATCAAAGTCTCAAATTACTCCAAGATACAGATGTTGGTTTTGGGGGAGAAGCTGATCAGAAAATTGCAAAAAGGAGTCTATGAAGAATAGCTTTTAAGATATGCTGGCCTTGTCGCGCGGCGGCGGCGACGTTAATCTCAGAGATATCTCATGCTTCTCCACCTCTCACTCTCTGGTTCTCGCTCTCACTCTCCAGTCATGACAAAGAAGATCTAAGCTGGAGTACAAGTATCAAGACTAGAAGACAAAGACGTCATCTTCAGCATTGGATGCGAATTGATGTCACTTTATCTTTGTGTATTTATACTTGATAGAGAGAGAATAGAGAGAGAGAGAGAGTGAATTTCCGTATGCCCACATTTTGGGGAAGATGTTAGCTTAAAAATATGTTCGGCTAATACAGAATTACATTAGTTTATATTGGCCGGGACAAGAAGGGACTAAATAGGTCATGAGTAGTATAGTAGAGCTTTGTCCATGGCTATTTATATCCCTCCATATTCCATGGAGGGGTGTGGATTTCTCCTGTTATACTTGTTATATAGGTGTGGTGTTTATCTTTAGAAAACACAATACTTCCCTTTCTCTTACTAAATAATTGGCTATAACAATTGTTCAATCCTCCCGTCCTCCGGATAATGTCTAGGTGATGTGAATCTTTATGGTAACACATAAATTTGGGGGTATTGACTTAACATTTTTCCGATTCTTCCCGACGAAAATAAATCACTACCATAAAATCCCAATCGTCCCTCAAAACTGTATTCACAAAGATAAGGACTTAGCAACCGTGTACTCAAATAATTAACTTGGGTTAAAACAATAATGTACTAAAAATGAGTACATACAAGGTGGGCTAAGGCGATATGGGTGTAACGATTGATTTAAGGGTGATAATGTTCTTCATTAATAGTCTGGAATCCACTAGAAAATATTAATAATCTGGAATCCACCAAAAGATTATGAGAACCGTGAAAAAGGATAGGCTCGGAGGGTTGTACTAGGGGTATCCTACACTAAAAATGAGTGCATGGCAAGGGTGTGAGATAGTTATATGATCGATGTGACCATCATAACAATTACAGGTTTAAAACATGGGTTAATCCTAGTGGCTCTTATCAAGTAAATCCTAATACTTACTATGCGGTCTCTGGATGCATCACAAAAACAAGTTTTGGAATTTAATACACTACCGGTACACTCTCATAATCCTAAAGTAACCGATACCAATGTTCTAGAAAAGGCGACAAAACCACGCATATACATCCGTAACGATGGAATAGACACACATGATTGCTCACTCCTTAACTCAAATAAGTTAAAGGTATAATATCTAAGGGCGAACCTCACATTGTGGGGTGGAATTTTGAGGGTTATTATGCTAGTCATATAAATTCCTATCCATGAGACGCTATTAATACTTGGTTTTCGTCGGTATGTGTCATAAAAAATTTTAAATTTAGGTAAAAATTACCTTCTTATGCTATGTTTCGATATATTACCCATCATTTTAAGGATAAAGCAAATGGTAAATGAAAGAATAGTTTCTAAGTCTTGTTTTCTCCCTACACTTAAGTTGAACATTGTCCCCAATGTTCTATAGAAGTACCCATAAAAATGAATAAAGGGAAAAGAAAAAAATTAAAAGAAACTAGTACTCCCCTGGTTTGCTCAATAATGGAGAAGAAACATGCGATAATTGGTTAAATCATCCTCCAAGAATCGTCTAATGCAACTTCCTAAGAACTTCCAAGCTTATTCTCATCAAATATAACCTGTAATCAAAGACAAAGACAACTATACCAAGCATAAAATGTGCGATTTACCAATATACAATTATGAAATTAGGGTTGACTCGATAAAACAGTAAAGATAGGATGAGAGAATTGTTAAACTCATTGGTTTTGCAGGTTTATAAAAGAATATTACATATTTTAAATGTTGTGCAAGTTTTATTTTCAAAAATAATAAAAAAAATTAAGTTTTCTTGACCTGGGCGTATGACGCCGTTAGGGTTTTTGTGACCCCGTCACAAGTATCGTGGTGACGGCGTCACGTGTTAATCGTGACGCCGTCTCCACAGTCTATGAAAACGAAATTTTTGTTTTTGATGAAAAATTTCCTGCACTTGATTCCATAAGTTAATTCATGTACAAATAGCTGCTTAAAACTTGAGATTTAACAATTCAATCATATGACTCAAAACTGACGCGAATTAATCTAAACAATTCATTTAACATGTTTGAATTTGGCTCAAAAGCCGGATAAATTCCCTTACACTTATTATTTGCAAAATACCTTTGATTGAAATTAAGACGAGGTTAAAGCCAAACAAAGCATGATTACAAGATAGTTCAAACATAATAAAATAAATGATAGAGAATTAAAACACACAAGACATTCCTAATATGCGGGAAAAGTAAATTGGGTTGCCTCTCAAGAAGCGCTTTTCTTTATTTACGAGTCTTGTAGCTAGACTCGAAGTCACACGTCCTTACGTGACTTCTCCTTCATCTTCCATCATCTTTTTTCTAATTTTATCAAATGCCTAATTCCTTTCTTATAACCTCCGCCATGCCTGTACTCATCTCCAATGAGTAAACTTTGATAGTAGTATGTCCTCCCTTGTCTAAAATTATCTTCATAGGCGGCTGGAGGAATGAAGTCGGTATTTAGGCCCTCAAGCTTTGATCGCTTAAACATTTCCAAGGTGTGGGGCATTTTAAAGGTGATTTTTTTGTTGTCCATACCGAATGCGATTGTTCATTCTTCCTTGTTGTAGACGAGGCCGGTTTCTTCTATGAATGGTTTTCCAAAGACGAATTCCCCTAAACAATCATCAATAGCACTAGTGGTATCTTATAAGATCATAAAATCGCATTTGTAGGCGAAACTCCTTATGAAGACTCTCAATCCTCTCACTCTTCCTACAAAGTTGCTAATTTTATTTGGGTTAGACGGTTTTTTTCGTGGTCCTAGCTTATAGGTCATGATCCGATTATATTGCTTCCTAGACATGACATTGATTGGGGATTCTATGTCTATGTAAGCGTGTTTCATGAGGATGTGTTCGATCATGCAGGAGATCTTGATGTTGCTAGGGTTTTTGGCTCTTATCTTCGCCTTTGCCCAAGAAGGTTGAGGATTCTTCAACAGCCATTCATGATATACAAGCTCTTTATTTGTAGGGGGGTTGTAGTACTTTGTATCATCGTCTTCTTCCTCGGTCTCATCATCAAACACTTCCTTAACTTCTTCTTCTGCCTCCCATACACTTTCTTCGTCTTCGAACACCTCCTCTACTTCCTTGTCGGTTTCCATTTTATCCCCTCTCTCGCCTTGCTCTTTTACCTCTTCATTTATTCTTACCATATTACCGAGTTCGTATTCGTGTGCGTTGGTTGACACTAGTACAAAAAGTGGTATTGGTCACACCAAAAATGTGTGACTATATACATATAGTCACACACGCGAAAAGTTTCGTGTGTGACAAAAGGTCGCGCGGCCGTAGGTCACCTACGGTCACGCATTCGAGTTAGTCACACATAAGAAAGCTTTAGTGTCCGTATCCACATTTTTTGTGTGACTAAATAGGTATAATTTAGTGACTGTAAACAATGTACAACCAACAAAGCATGTTTTTTTGTATATTTAGTCACATACAATTAAACATAGAGTGGCCAAAAGTGTTAATATGTGTGACCATATGGTGTTTAAAGTGAAGAAATGTGTATTTTGTGTGACTATTGTTCATCCAATGGCCACATGAATTTTATGTTTGTGTGACCTTTTGTAATATTTTGCCACACAAAGCATGTTTATTTTGGGTAGTTAGTCACATACAACTAACCATAAAGTGACCAAAAGTGTTAATAAGTGTGACCATATGGTGTTTAAATTGAAGAAATGTGTAAT
>BQNB010011613.1:0-40038 GCA_026074375.1 Tanacetum coccineum
TAAAAAAATAACCAATTTTCTACGTAAAACAAGTTTATTAATATAAATTAGCAAAAACCAAATTTAAATTGTTTGAAACCGAAAAACCAAACCGCAAAAAACCGAGAAACCAAAAATACCGAACCACCAAAAACCAAGCGGTTTCGGTTTTTGGTTTTATAAAAACCGAATACTTCTGTTCGGTTTCGGTTTTAGCCAAAAACCGACCCAAACCGAACCGTGCACATCGCTACCTAAAGGTATTAGCCCATAGTCATTGTAACAATACACAATATCATAGACGAACGATTAATATAAGCAAATATTATGCTAACCGAACGCTTATAGCTGAGTATAGAGATTACAAGAGTTTTTATATTGGCTTGAGGCACTTGCAGGACCTTCTTAGCTTTTAAAATCGTCTGTAAATCGTAATTGATGATCTTTGCATACTGAAAACCGAGTTTTAGGTTTTCTATTTATAGGCTCTGAAAATAGATCGACACGCCGTACTGGAGGGATATGATACGGCGTATTGAGGTAACTTGGAGTGGGCTCCATGATTATTTTATTCTGGAATATTCATTAACCGCCACTGAATACGGCATACATGGGCTTCTGGATACGGCGTATTGGATGAAAATCGTGTTTCTTCATAATGTTGACCAAAGTATCTTATACGGCGTATATGCAGATGTGGATACGGAGTATTCTTCAAAGTTAAGCAATGGTCTTGATCTTGTCTAAGTCTTGGGAAATAACATATCCATCTAGAATGATATGTTGTATTCTTTAGATTTAGTAGACTTTTTTGAAACTTCTTCATTTATGATCTAAAACATGCTCTTTTCTCCATCTTTTGCCAAATGCTCGATAATAACTGAGATTTACACAAATAAGCGATTAAGTATCAAATCTTATATAAAACAATACAAAACGAGCAATATAAATGGGATAAATGATGTTAATAATGTGATATTATTTGATGTCATCACAGGGCAAAAGTGTATAAAAAATGAAAAAAGCAAAAAAAAATATGTTAGATACGGACTGCCATCTTGCAATTGTTTATGTTGAAGAAAGAGTCGATAAAACAAAAGAAAGAGTTTGATGTAGATTTTGTATATTATTGTCTGAGTTTCGTCGAGTCTTGGCTTAGCAACGCCTTTTACGTGTATTCTTGTATATAATTAGCTTGCCACTAATTAAAATTCTCCCAAATATCCCCAACCTTGTTTCCTTTACCCTACACCTATACATCACAACCCCTTAAAGTCCTTGATGTGTTTAAAAAGCTTTAAATTTATAAGACTGAAATTACCGATTTATTAAATGGAAACACACCGTGTAAAAGTATAACCCACGTATGTAGTATAATATTTCAAGTAAGACCAGGTCGTCCACAGGGATTTGATTTGTGTTCAAATAATTGTAGTTAAAATAAACTTTAGCAATTTTAAGATAAATGATGATGGATTCAATAATGATGAATATGACTACTCGGATAGCTTCATATAATTCCTAAGCAATGGTGATATTTGCGATCTCAGATTTAGGACTTTAACTTATAAAAAAGGTTTCTCGTTAGAAAATGTTTTCACAAATTAACTTATTTAACTTAAGACTTATATCTAGTTAATTCGATCAAATGTGTCATTCAAATAATCTAGTTACTATTATATCAAATCCATTTTGTTTATCAAATAACGTAAGCGGATTTCTTCTTTCAAACGATAAAGACCATAGACAAATCTTTAAAACTATATAGTTCACAATGGGTCTTTTGACCTATACCGTTATGAGTATATAATCCAAGTTGATAAGAGTAGACACGATAGGATTTTAACATAAGCTTAAGATTAAAAAGATCGCAACTACACCAAAAGCTTAATCATTATATTAACATCACCGAGTAGTCATGAGAGATTTAGCCTCTCATGGCTACGAAGTTCATAACAAAATAATGAAGATAAACAAGAAACATACTCTGCCCAGGTAAGAATATGGATTAAACTCCACCCGTTACAAGTATCGAATCTTACTACAACCTTTACTCACTAAATACTATGATGATGTTCTTCGTTCCTTATCTTTGAATTCAGGGATTTGGAAGGATATTTAAGAGAGATTGAAGTGAGGAAGTATGTGTGGGATATCTCAAATGGTGTGAAATTTGTCCTTATTTATAGGCTGAGAAGGGGTCTAAGTGTGGCGCACATTCTAAAATGTGTGGCGTACTTAGCCTATGTTGGTTCAAACTTTATTAATGCTTGTTGAGAAGTGCGGCGCACTTGTAGAAATGTGCGGCGTACTTGGTGAGTTAATGCAGCCTTCATTTAATTCTCTTTAATTCTTAAACTCGATAGGAAGTGTGGCGTACATGGTGAAATGTGCGGCGTACTTCTTTGCATTTTTAGCTTTAGTCCTTTCTTTTCTTGTAACTTGCTTTCCAAAGAGTATAAACACTTGTACTTGGATCATTTTAAGCTCGGGATGTCATCAAGTGAACCTGCATATATTTCATGCTATTAAGTATCAAAAGTTCATGAGAAATGATAGAATATATACAAATAACGCCGCAGAAAACATGTATAATTTAGGCGTTCTCAAATCGCTCCACACTTAGCTATTGCTTGCCCTCAAGCAATTAAAGCGAGAAAACAAGAGCATTTATCATGACGTGGAGAAAATTTGGGTTTTACAAGTGTTTACTGATTTTAATAACTTTTCAAGCACATACATATAACAGAACACCTCACATAAGGAATGTGTTTGATTTATATTCACTCAAGCCACTCAAATAGGGTTTATATTTATGAAGTCACTCAATTGCACATACATAATCTAAATAGCTACCATAGGCTTGTACAAGACACATAAACATGCCCATTGTGGCGTGAGCACCTAGACAATATCTTAAAAGGCAAAACGTGATAATGATGAGGGTGAATAACATGTATCGGTTCCATGTGCCAAACTTAAGCCTTATATTTTGAACTTTTTTTCTTTTTTTTCATAACAAGGAAGGCACGAAACTTCTTTCATTGAGCATTTTTCTTTAATTTTGGATACTTAGTGGAATATCACTAAAAATGAGTGTTGTAGATACAGGAGTTATGTGGGATTTATTTCACCTCTTATCGTAAGATTTTATCTATAAATTAACCTCACTACGGTCTAGTAAATGATGATTAAGCACAAGTTCTAGAGCTACTAAATTACCGGCTCACTCATATAATTTTCAACCAATTCTAATGCTCTAGAAAAGGCGATAAATTACAAATACACAGCCGTAATGACGGATGAGATGCTTGCAATTGCATTCAAACCTTAACTTGAACAAGCTAAAGGTAAAAATTATCTTAGGTATCAAAGGTGGATACCTGAATTTTATAAGGTTTAATTCTCACAATTTAGTGGACTGGTTTTGTGCTAGTTATAGTGTCAATCCGGTTGGATTTGCCTTACTAAGAGTATACAATTTTTAGGTTTCTGGAAAGAAAAGCATAAATGTTAGTTTTTAAAGATTTTTCATAAAATATCAGTTGAAATTTTTGGCTAAATTACAAGGCAAACATGGAGGGATATGATTAATTTTTCCTATTGGCTCCCCTCCACACTTAAGTTGAACATTGCCCTCAATGTGAGAATTGATAAATAAAAAATAGAGAAAATTAAGGGAAAACGATACTTCATGTGCATAGATATATAGCTTCGAGAGAGCTTGTCTTTGAGCAAACACCATAATTCTCCAGGTCTATATTACCTGCATAAGAGTAAACACACAAAAGCATACAAAAGGAAAATATTTTTGGGTTTCTTTTTAAAAATAAAATAGAGGAGTATGGACTCCTCCACACTTAAGATAAAGCACATGTTGCCTCCCGATAAGCGCTTAATTTTTTAAGAGAGTCATTAGTTAGACTCATACTTCTTGGTTTCATTCTTTGGGAAAAAAGGGAGTGAGTTCTTCCCTTGGGTCATTATCTTCTTCATGGTAGAGTTTGAGTCGATGTCCATTAACAATAAACGTTTTTCTATCTTTTCCATATAGTTCAACATATCCGGATGGATATTGGTGTTTCACTACGTATGGTCCTAGCCAATGAGACATGAGTTTCGACTGTTTGAATTTATACTTAGAATGAAATAACAGCACTTTGTTTTCTTGTTTGAATTCTTTTCTCATTTTGAGTTTCCTGTCGTGCCAGACTTTAGTTCTTGCTTTGTATAAACGAGAGTTTTCATATGCTTGATGTCAGAATTCATCTAACTTGTGTAACTGGAACATTCTTTTCTCACCAGCAATGATGAGATCTAGATTACAGTTTTTTAGGGCCTAGTACGCACGGTGTTTAATTTCAAATGGTAAATGGCAGTTTTTATCGTATATGAGTTTGTATAGTGTAGTTCCGGTTGGTGTTTTATAAGCGGTTCAAAAAGCCCACAGAGCATCATTGAGTTTTCTTGACCAGATAGCTGGATTATCTTTCACGGTTTTTTCAAGAATTCTTTTAAGGGCTCTGTTTGTATTTTCAACTTGTCCACTCATTTGAGGATGATATGATGTAGAGAAACGGTAGTTAACTCCATATCTTTTCATGGTTTTTTTTTTCCATATTTTGTTGCAGAAATGAGTTTTCCTTTCCTCCGGCGCTTATGAGAGCTTTATGCATACCCGAAATGGCAAGAAGAGTTTTTTCAGGAATGAATAACAACTTTGCATCGTTGGTTGGGTAAAGCTTGAGCTTCGGAGCCCATTTAGAAACATAATTGACAACGACTAAGATGTATTCCGAAATTTATATTATTTGGGAATCGTCCCTCAATAAAGTCGATACCACCATATGTAAAAAAATGCAAAAAGAAAAAAAATGAGTTTTGGCTGTTTGAATTTATACTTAGAATGGATTAACAATACTTTGTTTTCGTGTTTGAATTCTTTTCTCATTTTGAGTTTTCTGTCGTGCCGAAATTTTGTTCTTGCCTTATATAGACGAGAGTTTTCTTACGCTTGATGTCAGAATTCATCTAACTTGTGTAACTGGATCATTCTTTTCTCATCAGCAGCGATGAGATCGGGATTAGAGTTTTTCAGTGCCTAGTATGCACGGTGTTCGATTTCAAACGGTAAATGGTAGTTTTTACCGTATAAGAGTTTATATGGTGTGGTTCCGGTTGGTGTTTTATAAGCGGTTCAAAAAGCCCACAGAGCATCATCGAGTTTTCTTGACCAGATAGCTGGATTATCTTTCATGGTTTTTTCAAGAATTCTTTTAAGGGCTCTGTTTGTATTTTCAACTTGTCCACTCATTTGAGGATGATATGATGTAGAGAAATGGTAGTTAACTTCATATCTTTTCATGGTTTTTTCCATTATTTTGTTGCAGAAATGAGTTCCTCGGTCGCTTATGAGAGATTTGGGCATACCGAAATGGCAAAAGAGTTTTTTCAGGAATGAAATAACAGCTTTGGCATCGTTGGTTGGTAGAGCTTGAGCTTCGGTCCATTTAGATACATAATTGACATCGACTAAGATGTATTCGAATTTATATGATTTTGGGAATGGTCTCATAAAGTCGATACCCCATATGTCAAAAATTTTGCACACTTAAATGCTATTTAAGGGCATTTCATCACGTTTGGATATATTCTCTATTTTTTGACATGCTTCGCAAAGGCGAACAAGAGTATGAGCTTCTTTGATGATTGTTGGCCAGTAAAAGCCTGAGTCTAAGACTTTTTTAGCTGTGGTGTTTGGTCCATAATGTCCACCGGTAGGTCCGTGGTGACATTGATCAAGAATGGTACGAGTTTCTGGTCCTGAGACACAGCGTCTGATCATACCGTCTGAACATACTTTGAAAAGGTAAGGATCTTCCCAAAAGTAGTTTTTGAGGTCAGAGAAGAATTTGTTCTTTTGTTGGTACGTCATCCCTTTAGGTATAACATCACCCACCAAATAGTTTGCAAAGTCTGCGAACCATGGTGTGTCATTAGTGGTTATTTCCATAAGAGTTTCTCCAGGAAAGTTATCGTCGACATCACTGTCATCACTTGTCTCATCATTATCAATCCGAGATAAGTGGTCGGCGGCAACATTTTCTGTACCTTTTTTGTCTTTTATTTCGATATCAAATTCTTGCAATAGCAGAATCCAACGTATAAGACGTGGCTTAGCATCTTGCTTTTTGAATAGGTGTCTTAAAGCTGAGTGATCGGTGTAGACAATCGTTTTGGATAATATCAGATAGGGTCGGAATTTGTCGAATGCAAAGACTACAGCCATCAGTTCTTTTTCAGTAACCGTATATTTTTGCTGAGCTGCATTAAGGGTTTTGCTTGCAAAATAGATGGGGTGAAAGTGTTTTCCATCTTTTTGACCTAAGACTGCTCCAACTGCGAAATCACTTGCATCACACATAAGCTCAAATAGAAGATTCCAATTTGGGCTCACGATCACAGGAGTACATGTGAGTTTTCTTTTAATGAATTAAATGCTTTGTGACATTCGTCATTGAATTCGAATGAGGTATCTTTTTCAAGCAATTTAGTTAGAGGACGGGTAATTTTTGAGAAGTCTTTGATGAAACGTCGGTAGAACACGGCATGTCCTAGAAAACTTCTAATGCCTTTGACATTAGTAGGTGGTGGAAGCTTAAAGATTACGTCGATCTTGGCTTTGTCAACTTCAAGCCCTGCACCGGACACTTTGTGTCTAAGCACAATTCCTTCTTTAACCATAAAGTGACATTTTTCCCAATTAAGGACAAGATTTGCATCCTTGCAACGTTGAAGCATTTTATCGAGGTTTTTTAGACAGTTATCGAAAGAGTTTCCAAAGACTGAAAAATCATCCATGAATACTTCCACGGATTCTTCGATCATGTCATGAAATATAGCTAACATGCACCTTTGAAAAGTAGCGGGAGCATTACATAAACCGAAAGGCATTCGCTTGTAAGCGTATGTTCCGAAAGGGCACGTGAATGTTGTTTTTTCTTGGTCCATAGGATCGATTGGTATTTGAAAATATCTAAAAAACCGTTGAGGAAACAGAAGTATTTATTTCCTGCGAGTCTTTTAAAAACATTTGATCCATGAATGGCAAAGGAAAGTGGTCCTTTGCGGTTGCTTCATTGAGTTTACGATAATCGATGCATACTCGCCAACCCGTAACGGTTCTTGTTGGTCCAAGTTCATCTTTTTCGTTGGTGACAACTGTGTACCACCTTTTTTGGGTACACAGTGAATGGGACTTACCCAAGGGCTATCAGCGATTGGATATATAATACTAGTGTCGAGAAGTTTAACGATTTCTTTTTTTACAACTTCTTGCATGTTCGGATTTAATCGTCTTTGTTTTTTGAACGACTGGCTTTTTGTCTTCTAGGAGTTGAATTTTATGTTTACAAAAAGACGGACAGATTCCAGGAATGTCTGTTGTTATCCAAGCAAGGCTTGCTTGTGTCTTTTTAAAACAAAGATGAGCTTATTTTTATTTTGCTCAGAAAGCTGAGATGATATGATTATTGGAAGAAAATAAGGTTCTTCCAAAAATACATATTCCAAGTTATCAGGAAGAGGTTTGAGTTCAAGATCTAAAGGAGGTTCTTCAAGAGACGTTTTGATCTTATAATCGATGTTAAAGGTGATCTTTTTGAATGGTGGTTCTTCGGTGTCGGAGTCAGATTCAGAGTTTTCATCGGCGGTCATTGCCATGAATTCATCGAATTCAACAAAGAGTTTTTCTTTGAGAATAGTTCCCTCGAGGGAATGAAGGATTTTACTCCCTTCATCGAGAAGAGCATCGAAATCTTCTTCTAAGATTTCATCGATAACGTCAATACTGAAACATGTATCATCGTTTGAATAAGAGTGTTTCATCGCTGAATCGATGTGAAAGGTCATTCGTTCAGTACCAACTCCAAGATTGAGTTGTTTCTGTTTAACTCGAATTACTGCATCGGCAGTATGAAAGAAAGGTCTCCATAAGATTAGAGGAACTTTACAGTCTTTTTCCATTTCGAGAATAACGAAATCCACATAGAAGGTGAATTTACCAACTTCAACAAGCATATTTTCAGCTATTCCAATAGGGTGTTGAAATGATCTGTCGGCTAATCTTACGCTCATTTTAGTAGGTTTGAGAGTTTCAAGAGATAATTTGGCTTATAAGGAATATGGAATGAGATTAATGCTAGCACCAAGGTCAGCTAAAGCATTGCATGAGAAAGCTTTACTGAAGTTACATGGAATAAGAAAACTTTCGGGGTCTCCAAGTTTAGGTGAAACTTTGTTTTGAATCATAGCGGAACTTTCATTGCTAAGGAAAGCAGATGAGATTTGTTCGAGCTTGTGCTTGTTGCTTACAAGTTCTTTAAGAAACTTTCCATAGTTTAGCATTCCTGCTAAAACATCGACAAGAGGTACATTGATTCGAACGGCTCGAATCATGTCGAGGAATTTACCATATTGGGTTTCCATTTTTTCTTTTCTTAGGCGTTGAGGATATGGAATTTTTTGTTTATATGGTTTAGGTATCATAGTTTCTTTGACAGGTTTTGGAGTTTTAACTTTGGGTTGCGGTGTAGGTTCCTCATCTTCATCCTCACTATCGAAGTTGATAGGAGTTTCAGACTCATTTTGTTGATCATTTGGGTTGATAGGTGGGTCATAGGATTTACCACTCCGCGTAAATACGGCATTTACATGCTCGTTTCGAGCTTTCGGTGGTTGATAAGGTTTAGATGAGCTAACTTTTAGGTTTGGTTGAGTGTTACTAGGAAGAGATCCAGAAGGTCGAGCAGATTGCTTGTCAGCAAATCTGTCAAATTTGGCTTCGAGATTTTGGATCGAGGCTTGATGATTTTTGGTTGTTGTTTCGAGTTTGGTTTTGAGATCCATAAAAGTATCTTTAACAAAAGAATTGGTCGAGTGTTGGGCTTTTATGAAATCGGTTAATTGTTTTTGAAGGTCGGGTTTATCATCAGAGTTGGATCGGTAGTTGTCTCGATTGTAATCGTTTCTTCCGCTTGAACGCCAATTATCGCGATTTGAGTCACAGTCGCGGTAATCATTGTAAAAACATGTACGACAGAAGGTTTGCATGAATTTGGCTTCTTCTTCCGGAGACATAGGTTTGTCATTATCGTTATGATCGGGGTTTGGTTGTTTTGAACGAGATTGGAATTCTTTATACTGAGCATCCATTTTCATGGTCATAGCATCCATTCGTGTCATAATTTTGTTAGTGTCAGAATTACTGCTACCTTCATTGGCGAAAGCAACAGTTTTCTTTAGGGATGATTTCGTTTTTTGGTTTTTAGCCCAATCAAGTTTGAGTAAGACTTTGTCTTCGAGGAGTTGATAAGCTTGGTTTGGCGTTTTATAGAGGAAAATACCACCAGCTGCGGCATTTAGAACTTCTTGAGTTATTTCATTGAGACCGTGATAAAAGATTTTTATGATATTGCCCTTGGATAGGTTGTGACCATGGCAATTTCTAAGCATTTATTTCATACGGAGCCAGGCTTCGGTTAAGGTTTCATTTTCATGTTGAGAAAAGGCTCGGATTTCTCTGAGGAGTCGATCGAAAAGAGCTAGGGGAAAGAATCGGCTAATAAATGCGGTGCGAAGTTCATCCTACGTTTCGATAGTTCCTTCGTTGAGTTCATTCAGCCATGTTTTTTCTTCACCCGTCAGTGATAGGGGAAACATCATTAGGCGGACGGCTTCATTTTCGGTGTCTTTGTTTTTAAACATATCATATATTTCGAGGAATTCGTGAATGTGTTTGTGCGGATCGGTTTTGATTCTACCATCAAATTGGTTTCCTTTGACGAGAGTCAAATGGTTACCTTTAATAGCGAATTCATTTGCGGTTTCAGGAATGGTGATTGCGGAACAGGAAGTCGGAGCGACAACACGGTCGGCAGCCCATTTGGGTTCATCATCCATTGGATTGTAATTTTCAAGGATATCAAGAAAGTGACGATAATAGTTGATATCAGAATCAGAGCGTAAACAATTTTTGGTTGTGCAGGTGGTTCGTTTCTCTGTTCGAATGGAACTCTCCTGTTTCGTCGACAAAGTCTTCGATTCAAGGTACGTTCAGGTTCAGGAAGTGGTTCAACAAGTTCAGAGTTGGAAGCACGTGTATGCATTTAATGGAGAATTTATTTGGGTTCAGTTTGCCAGAAAACTGTATGATGATTTTTTTTGATAAAGAAAATAGTTAAAAATTATTTAAAAAATTGATTATAGAACAACTTTAAAATCCCTGGCAACGGCGCCAAATTTTTTTGATGTGTTTATAAAGCTTTAAATTTATAAGACTGAAATTACCGATTTATTAAATGGAAACACACCGGGTAAAAGTATAACCCACGTATGTAGTATAATATTTCAGGTAAGACCAGGTCGTCCACAGGGATTTGATTTGTGTTCAAATAATCATAGTTAAAATAAACTTTAACAATTTTAAGATAAATGATGCTGGATTCAATAATGATGAAGATGACTACTCGGATAGCTTCATATAATTCCTAAGCAATGGTGATAATTGCGATCTTAGATTTAGGACTTTAACTTATAAAAAAGGTTTCTAGTCAGAAAACGTTTTCACATATTAACTTATTTAACTTAAGACTTATATCTAGTTAATTCGATCAAATGTGTCACTCAAATAATCTAGTTACTATTATATCAAATCTATTTTGTTTATCAAATAACGTAAGCGGATTTCTCCTTTCAAATGATAAAAACCATAGACAAATCTTTAAAACTATATAGTTCACAATGGGTCTTTCGACCTATACCGTTATGAGTATACAATCAAAGTTGATAAGATTAGACATGATAGGATTTCAACATAAGCTTAAGATTAAAAGATCGCAACTACACCAAAAGCTTAATCATTATATTAACATCACCGAGTAGTCATGAGAGATTTAGCCTCTCATGGCTACGAAGTTCATAACAAAATAATGAAGATAAACAAGAAACATACTATGCTCCAGTAAGAATATATCCAAACTCTACCATACAAATCGTATCTACAGACAACCTTATTCACTAATACTAAGATTATGTTCTTCGTTCACTTGTTTTTGAATTTAGTATTTAGGAAGGATATTTGATAGATGATGATATGAAGTATTGTGTGGGATATCTTCAGTGTTGTAAAATTCGTCTATTATTTATAAGGGGGGGGGGGCTGAAAAGGGATAGAAAAGTGCGGCGCACATTATAAATGTGTGGCGTACTTTTCCTATGTCGGTTCAAACTTCATTAATGCTTGTTGAGAAGTGCGGCGTACATTCTGAAATGTGCGGTATACTTGGTGAGTTAATGCAACCTTTATTTAATTTCTTTAAATTCTCAAACTTGATAGGAAGTGCGGAGCACATAAATAAATGTGCGGCGTACTTCTTTGTATTTTTAGCTTTAGCCCCTTCTTTTCTTCTAACTTGTCTTCCAATGAGTATAACCACTTGTACTTTGATCGTTTTAACTCGGGGATGTCTTCAAGTGAACTTGCACATATTTCATGCTATTAAGTACCAAAAGTTCACGAGAAATGATAAAATATATACAAATAACCAGCCGCCAAAAACATGTTTAATTTAGGCGTTATCAAATCCCTCCACACTTAGCTATTGCTTGCCCTCAAGCAATTAAAGCGAGAAAACAAGATCATTTATCGTGACGTGGAGAAAATTTAGATTTAACAAGTGTTTACTGATTTTAATAACTTTTCGGCATAAGAACAGATATAACAGAGCACCATCCGCAAGGAATGTGTTTTGATTATATCACTCAAGCCACTCAGTATAGGGTATATATTTTGTGAAGTCACTATTGCTTAGACCACATCTAAATACAACCATAGGCTTGTACAAGACACATAAACATGCCTGTTGCGGCTTGAGCACTAGCCAATAACTCAAAGAGGCAAAACGTGATAATGATGAGGGTGAATAACATGTATTGGTTCCATGTGCCAAACTTAGGCCTTGTACTTTGAACTTTTTTCTCTCTTTTTTTACACCAAAAGCTTACTAAGGCAGGCATAGAACTTCTTTCATTGAGCATTTTTCTTTAGTTTTTTTTACTTCAGCCGAATAACACTAAAAATGAGTGCTCGAGTTTTGCAAGATTTATTTCGCCTCTTATCATACGATTTTATCTATAAATTAACCTCATTGCAGTCTAGTAAATGATAATTAATCACAAGTTTTGAAGCTACTAAATTATCGGCTCACTCTTATAATTTTGAACCAATACCAATGCTCCAGAAAAGGCAACAAATTACAAATACACAGCCGCAACGACAGATGAGACACTTGCAATTGCATTCAAACCTTAACTCGAACAAGCCAAAGGTAAAAATTATCTTAGGTATCAAAGGTGGATAACTGAATTGTTAATGTTTAATTCTCACAATTTAGTAGACTGGCTTTATGCTAGTTATAATGTCATTCCGGTTGGATTTGCCTAACTAAGAAGTATGCATTTTTAGTTTCCGGAAAGAAAAGCACATATATTAGATTTTAAAGACTTTTCATAAAATATCAGTTGAAAATTTTGGCTAAATTACAGGGCAAACATGGAGGGATATGATTAATTATAATTTTTCCTATTTGGCTTCCCTTCCACACTTAAGTTGAACATTGCCCTCAATGTGAGAACCGATAAATATAGAAAATAAAGAAAATTAAAAGAAAATGGTACTTCCCGGGCATAGATATATAGCTTCGAGAGAGCTTTTCTTTGAGAAAACGCCATAATTTTTTAGGTCTATATTACCTGCATAAGAGTAAACACACAAAAGCACACAAAAAAGAAAATATTTTTGGTTTTTATTTTTAGAGAATAAAACAGAGGAGGAGGGGCTCCTCCACACTTAAGATAAAGCACGGGTTGCCTCTCGAGAAGCGCTTAATTTTTTTGAGCAGATTTATTAGCTAGACTCGTACTTCAGGAGTTCATTCTTTGGGAAAGAAGGGAGTGAGTTCTTGCCTTGGGTCACTATCTTCTTCATGGTAGAGTTTGAGTCGATGGCCATTAATAATGAACATCTTGCCATCTTTTCCATGTAGTTCAACATATCAGGATGGATATTGATATTTCACTACATATGGTCCTAGCCACCGAGATCTGAGTTTTGGCTGTTTGAATTTCTACTTAGAATGAAATAACAGGAGCACTTATATCCTCCGTGTTGAACTTTTCTCTCAGTTTTAGTGTCCTGTCTGTCCAGACTTTTGGTTCTTGCTTTGTATAAATGAGAGTTTTCATATGCTTGATGTCAGAATTCATCTAACTCATGTAACTGGAACATTCTTTTCTCACCAGCGGTGATGAGATCAGGATTAAAAAATTTAAGAGCCCAGTACGTACGGTGTTTTTCGATTTTCAAAAAGGTAAATGGCAGTTTTACGCGTATACGATTTTGTAAAGGTGTAGTTTAAATCCGTTGGTGTTTTGTAAGGCGGATCGAAAAGCTCACCAAAGAAGCATCCTTCAATTTTTTTACCAATAGCTGGATATCTTCACAGTTTTTTTAAGAGCTCCTTTAAGAGCTCTATTTGTGTTTTCAACTTGTCCAGTCGTTTGAGGATGATATGATGTAGAGAAATGATGGTTAACTCCATATCTTTTCATGGTTTTTTGGCCATTATTTTGATGCAATAATTGAGTTTAACTTGGTCGCTTATGAGAGCTGTTGGTCATTCTGCCGCGCGGATGAGAAAAAGAGTGTATTTTTTTTCATGAAGGAAATAACAACTCTGGCCATTGTTTGCTGGTAAAGCCTAAGGTTGGCCCATTTGGAATACATAATCACATCGACCAAGATGATTCGAATTTATACGAATTTTGGGAAATATCCCAAAAGACATACCCCATATGTCAAATATTCGCACACTTGAATGCTGTTTAAGGGCATTTCATCACGTTTGGATATATTCCCTGTTTTTTTGACATGCTTTGCAAAGGCGAACAAGAGTATGAGCTTCTTTAATGATTGTCGGCCAGTAAAAGCCTGAGTCCAATACTTTTTTAGCTATGGTGTTTGGTCCATAATGTCCACCGGTAGGTCCGTGGTGACATTGATCTAGAATGGTATGAATTTTTGGTCCTTGGACCAGCTTCTGATCATAGCCGTCTGAACAACTTTTAAAAGAAAGATCTCTTCCAAAAGTTATTTTTGATGTCAGAGAAAAATTTGTTCTTTTGTTGGTACCTCGTCCCTTTAGGTATAACATCACCCACCAAATAGTTTGCAAAGTCTGCGAACCATGGTGTGTCATTAGTGGTTATTTCCATACGAGTTTCTCCAGGAAAGTTATTGTCGACATCATTGTCATCACTTGTCTCATCATTATCAATCCGAGATAAGTGGTCGACGGCAACATTTTCTATACCTTTTTTGTCTTTAATCTCGATATCAAGTTCTTGCAATAGCAGAATCCAATGTATAAGACGTGGCTTATCATCTTGCTTTTTGAACAGGTGTCTTAAGCTGAGTGATCGGTGTAGACAATCGTTTTGGATAATATCAGATAGGGTTGGAATTTGTCGAATGCAAAGACTATAGCCATCAGTTCTTTTTCAGTAACCGTATATTTTTGCTGAGCTTCATTAAGAATTTTACTTGCAAAATAGATGGGGTGAAAGTGTTTACCATCTTTTTGACCTAAGACTGCTCTAACTGCGAAATCACTTACATCACACATAAGCTCAAATGGAAGATTCCAGTTTGGGCTCACAATCATAGGAGTACATGTGAGTTTTTCTTTCAATGAATTAAATGCTTTGTGACATTCATCATTGAATTCAAATGGAGTATCTTTTTCAAGAAACTTAGTTAGAGGACCGGTAATTTTGAGAAGTCTTTAATGAAACGTCGGTAGAAACCGGCATGTCCTAGAAAATTTCTAATGCTTTTGACATTAGTATGTGGTGGAAGCTTAGTAGTTACGTCGATCTTGGCTTTGTCAACTTCAAGGCCTACACCAGACACTTTGTGTCTAAGCACAATTCCTTTTTTAACCATAAAGTGACATATTTCCCAGGTAAGGACAAGATTTGCATCCTTGAAACGTTGAAGCATTTTTATCAAGGTTTTTTAGACAGTTATCGAAAGAGTTTCCAAAGACTGAAAAATCATCCATGAATACTTCCACGGATTCTTCGATCATGTCAATAAAGATAGCTAACATGCACCTTTGAAAAGTAGAGGGAGCATTACATAGACCGAAAGGCATTCGCCTATAAGCGTATGTTCCGAAAGGGCATGTGAAGGTTGTTTCTTCTTGGTCCATAGGATCGATTGGTATTTGAAAGTATCTTGAAAAACCATTAAGGAAACCGAAGTATTTATTTTCTGCGAGTCTTTCTAACATTTGATCCATGAATGGCAAAGGAAAGTGGTCTTTTGCGGTTGCTTCATTGAGTTTATGATAGTCGATGCATACTCACCAACCCGTAATGGTTCTTGTTGGTACAAGTTCATCTTTTTTGTTTGTCACAAATGTGATACCACCTTTTTTAAGAACACAGTGAATGGGACTTACCCAAGGGCTATCGGCGATTGGATATATAATACCAGTGTCTAGAAGTTTAACGATTTATTTTTTAACAACTTCTTACATATTCGGATTTAATCGTCTTTGTTTTTGAATGACTGGCTTTTTGTCATCTAGGAGTTGAATTTTATGTTTACAAAAAGACGGACAGATTCCAGGAATGTTTGTTGTTTTCCATGCAAAGACTTGCTTGTGTCTTTTTAAAACAGAGATAAGCTTATTTTTATTTTTCTTAGAAAGCTGAGATGATATGATCACTGGAAGAAAATAAGGTTCTTCCAAGTATACATATTCTAAGTTATCACAAAGAGGTTTTAGTTTAAGATCTGATGGAGGTTCTTCGAGAGACGTCTTGATTTTATAATCGGTGTTAAAGGTTATCTTTTCGAATGATGGTTCTTTGGTTTTGGAGTCAGATTCAGAGTTTTTATCAGCGGTCATTGCCATGAATTCATCGAATTCAGCAAAGATTTTTTCTTTGAAAATAGTTACCTCGATGGAATAAAGGATTTTACTTCCTTCATCGAGAAGAGCATCAAATTATTCTTCTAAGATTTTATTGATAACGTCAATACTGAAACATGTATCATCGTTTAAATAAGAGTGTTTCATCGCAGAATCGATTGAGAAGGTTATTCGTTCATTTCCAACTCCATGATTGAGTTGTTTCTATTTAACTCGAATTACTACATCGACAATATAGAGAAAAGGTCTCCCTAAGATTAGAGGAACTTTACTGTCTTCTTCCATTTCAAGAATAATGAAATCTACCGGAAAAAGGGAGTTTACCAACTTCAACGAGCATATTTTTAGCTATTCCAATAGGATGTTAGAATGATATGTCGGCTAATCTTACGCTCACTTTAGTAGGTTTGAGAGTTTCAAGAGATAATTTGGCATATAAGGAATATGGCATGAGATTAATGCTAGCACCAAGGTCGGCTAAAGCATTACATGAGAAAGCTTTACTAAAGTTGCATGGAATAAGAAAACTTTTGTGGTCTCCAAGTTTAGGTGGAACCTTGTTTTTAATCATAGCGGAACTTTCATCGCTAAGAAAAGCGGATGAGATTTGTTCGAGCTTGTGCTTATTGCTTACGAGTTCTTTGAGAAACTTTCCATAGTTTGACATTCCTGCTAAAACATCGACAAGAGGTACATTGATTCGAACGGCTCGAATCATGTCAAGGAATTTACCATATTTGGCTTCCATCTTTTCTTTTCTAAGGCGTTGGGGATATAGGATTTTTGGTTTATATGGTTTAGGTATCGGAGTTTCTTTAACAAGTTTTGGAGTTTGAGATTTTGATTGAGGTGTAGATTCCTCATCTTCATCATCACTATCAAAGTTGATAGGAGTTTCAGAATCATTAAGTTGATCATTTGGGTTGATAGGTGGGTCATAGGATTTACCACTCTGCGTAAATACTGCATTTACATGCTCATTTCAAGGTTGCGGTGGTTGATAAGGTTTGGATGAGCTACCTTTTGGGTTTGGTTGAGTGTTACTAAGAAGAGATCTAGAAGGTCGACCAGATTGCTTGTCAGCAAGTCTGTCGAATTTAGCTTCAAGATTTTAGATCAAGGCTTGATGATTTTTGGTTGTGGTTTCGAGTTTGGTTTTGAGATCCATAAAAGTATCTTTGACAAAGGAATTGGTTGAGTGTTGAGCTTTTATGAAATCGCTTAATTGTTTTTGAAGGTCGGGTTTATCATCAGAGTTAGATCGATAGTTGTCTCGATTGTAATCGTTTCTTCCACTTGAACGCCAATTATCGCGATTTGAGTTACGATCGCGGTAATCATTGTAAAAACGTGTACGATGGAAGGTTTGCATGAATTTGGCTTCTTCTTCAGGATACATAGGTTTGTCATCATCGTTATGATCGGGGTTTGATTGTTTTGAACGAGATTGGAATTCTTTGTACTGAGCATCCATTTTCATGATCATGGCATCCATTCGTGCCATAATTTTATCAGTGTCAGAATTACTGCTACCTTCATCGGCGAAAGCAACAGTTTTCTTTAAATGATGATTTTATTTTTTGGTTTTTAGCCAAATCAAGCTTGAGTAAGACTTTGTCTTCGAGGAGTTGATAAGCTTGTTTTGGTATTTTATAGAGGAAAATACCAGCTTCGGCATTTAGAACTTCATGAGTCATTTCGTTGAGGCTGTGATAAAAAATTTCAATGATATAGGTTGTGACCATGGCAATTTCTGAGCATTTCTTTCATACGGAGCCAGGCTTCGGTTAAGGTTTCATTTTCATGTTGAGAAAAGGCTCGGATTTCTCCGAGGAGTCGATCGAATAGAACTGGGGGGAAAATCTGCTAATGAAAGCGGTTCGAAGTTCATCCCATGTTTTGATAGTTCCTTCGTTGAGTTTATTCAGCCAGGGTTTTGCTTCACCCGTGGGTGAAAAGGGAAACATCATTAGGCAGATGGCTTCATTTTTTGTGTCTCTGTATTTAAACATATCACAAATTCCGAGAAATTCATAAATGTGTTTGTGCGGATTGGTTTTAATTCTACCATCAAATTAGTTTCCTTTGACAAGAGTCAAGTGGTTACCTTTAATAGCGAATTCGTTTGCGGTTGCAGGAATGGTAATTGCGGAACCGAGAGTCAGAGCGACAACACGGTCGGCAGCCCAAATGGGTTCATCATCCATTGGATTGTAATTTTCAAGGATATCAAGAAAGTGACAGAAATAGTTGATGTCAAGAATCATAGCATAAACAACTTTTGGTTGTGCAGGTGGTTCGTTTATTTGTTCGAATGGAACTCTCCTGTTTCGTCGACGAATTCTTCGATTCAGGGTGCGTTCAGGTTCAGGAAGTGGTTCAACAAGTTTAGAGTTAGAAGCATGTGTATGCATCCAAGAGAGAATTTGTTTTGGTTCAGTTTGCCAGAAAACTGTACGGTGATTTTTTTGAAAAAGAAAATGGTTAAAATCCCCAGCAGCGGCGCCAAAAACATTTGATTTGTTTAAAAAGATTTAAATTTATAAGACTGAAATTACCAATTTATTAAATGGAAACACACCGGCTAAAAGTATAACCCACGTATGTAGTATAATAACTTAGGTAAGATCAGGTCGTCCACAAGGATTTGATTTGTGTTCAAATAATAGTGTTAAAATAAACTTTAACAATTTTAAGATAATTGATGCTGGATTCAATAATGACGAAGATGACTACTCAGATAGCTTCATATAATTCATAAGCAATGGTGATAATTACGATCTCAGATTTAGGACTTTAACTTATAAAAAGGATTTCTCATCAGAAAACGTTTTCACAAATTAACTTGTTTAACTTAAGACTTATATCTAGTTAACTCGAAAAAATGTGTCACTCAAATAATCTAGTTACTATTATATCAAATCCATTTTTTTATCAAAGAACGTAAGCGGATTTCTCCTTTCAAACGATAAAGACCATAGACAAATCTTTAAAACTATATAGTTCACAACGGGTCTTTCGACCTATATCGTTATGAGTATACAATCAAATTTGATAACCAAAGTTGATAAGATTAGACACAATAGGATTTCAACATAAGCTTAAGATTAAAAAGATCGCAACTACACCAAACGCTTAATCATTATATTAACATCACCGAATAGTCATGAGAGATTTAACCTCTCGTGGCTATGAAGTTCATAACAAAATAATGAAGATAAACAAGAAACATACTACGCTTGGGTAAGAATATGGATCAAACTCTACCCGTTACAAGTATCGAATCTTACTACAACCTTTATTCACTAAATACTATGTTGGTGTTCTTCGTTCTCTGTCTTTGAATTTAGGTATTTGGGAGGATATTTGAGAGATTGATGAGATGAAGTATGGGTGGGATATCTCCAATGGTGTGAAAATTTGTCTCTATTTATAGGCTAAAAAGGGGTGAAAGTGCGGCGCACATTATAAAATGTGCAGCGTACTTTGCCTATGTCGGTTCAAACTTCATTAATGCTTGTTGAGAAGTGCGGCGTACATTCTGAAATGTGCAGCATACTTGGTGAGTTAATGCAACCTTTATTTAATTTCATTTAATTCTCAAACTTGATAGGAAGTGCGGCGCACATAAATAAATGGGCGGCGTACTTCTTTCTATTTTTAGCTTTCGCCCCTTCTTTTCTTCTAACTTGTCTTCTAATGAGTATAAACACTTGTACTTTGATCGTTTTAAGCTCGGGATGTCTTCAAGTGAACCTGCACATATTTCATGCTATTAAGTATCAAAAGTTCACGAGAAATGATAAAATATATACAAATAATGTCGTCAAAAACATGTTATCTTTTTTTTCGATACAACTTATTGTGCTTCTTTGTCTACAAAATAGTGGTGTACAAAAGTGTGTTTGGAATTTAGCTTATTTGAGTTATCAATGTATAATCTTTATTTGATAAAAGCTTGAACTACCGATATTTTAAGAACATATGAACTGAATATTTATGTTTTAAAAAAGTTTTTTTTATTTTCCTATTTGTGCTTATCTGTCTCAGCTTAGTTCTTAAGGGTGTGTTTGAATGTGGCTTATTTGATAAAAAGCTCTAAACTTTCTTTCATAAAAACACATATAACATATTTAGGACTATCTTGTCAAGCTTATTAAGGTTTTAAAACTGATTTTCATTCAGCTTATTTGAGCTTATCTGTCTCAGTTTATCTTTAAAAGGAGTGTTTGGATTTGGCTTATTTGACCTCGCGACTTTAGCTTTTCTATCTAAAACCATATCTAGCTTATTAATATTTAATATGTGGCTTATTTGAGTTATTCAACGTGCTTATTAAAGCTTATTCATCAGCTTTTAGTCATGGCTTATTTTTTTCTTCTTTTTAGGTTTTAAGCTTTTTTTCTCAGACACAAAAAAGCTATAAACTTTCATGTCAAACTTATAAGTAGCTTATCCGTTTTAGTTTTTTTGTTGCTTATCCTCCTATCAAAACTGATTATTTTTGAGCTTATTTGTGTGGTACCCACGGCTTGAAACAAAAAGGGAACAATGATCTATCATTTTAGCTTATTGTACAGTTTTTTTGTTTGTTAGCCAGAAAGACAAGAAAAAGTATAGCTTGCGGTTTATGTATTTACAAAGTGTTTAAAGTTTGCTGTTTGTGCACTCTTGCACTTTGCGGTTTGTGTCTTGCGATTTGTGTTTGACAGGGGAACAAAGTTTTGCGGTTTGTTACAATTTCTAGAACGAAACTATGCCAAAATTTTGAGGACGCTGCGGTTTGTGTTAAAAAGTCATTTCTATTTGTGTAACAGGGGATACCAAGATACTAGATGAAGTACATCTGGAAGTATGAAATTATTGGGAGACAAACTTGTTAGCTGGTCATCAAAAAGGCAGAAAAGCGCTGCGATATTCAGTACGGAAGCTGAATATATAGCCTTGTCCGGCTGTTGTGCTCAAGTCCTTTGGATGAGATCACAGCTTACTGACTATGGTCTTGGATTCAATAAAATTCTAATGTACTGTGATAACAAAAGCGCTATTGCTTTAGGCTGCAACAATGTTCAACATTCTCGATCGAAGCGTATTGACATCAGATTCCACTTCATCAAAGAGCAAGCGGAGAATGGAGTATAGAGGATTTACTTTGTCAACATGGAGTATCAGGCTAGCGACATCTTCACTAAAGCCCTAAGAGAGAAAGAATTGAATTTCTGATACAACAAGCTGAGAATGCGAAGTTTTTACCCTGAAAACACTAAAACAATTGCAGATGAAGCCTTAAGAATAGTGGTGGTACTATTCTGATATCTTGTGTAACATATGTATAATTCAAAAACCAAAAACCAAAAAGAATTTTTCATTTTTTTAGAAAAATTTTATAAAATTAAACTACAAAAATATAAAATATTTAAAACTAAAGAAAAAAATTAAAAAATGAGAAAAATATAAAAAGAGGTAATAATGGCATGTATTCTGAAAATCGATAACATTTACGGTCTTAGAAATGTCATTCAATAATGATACGAGGCTGTAAATGAAGTTCGAGCAGAAGTTCCAAATGTTTTCAAAACATGTCAAATGGCTTGCTATTATTTTAGATAGCAACCCGGTCATCATCTTAAAGGCAAGTATTTTAAAAAGAAAACTTGTCCTCATAGCGGAATTTATTCTCAAGCATGGTCTATGTTAGTGCAAATATTATGATATTTAATCTATACGATCTCTTTATGTTTTGGTGATGACAAACATGTGACATGTAATACATAACCTAAAGTGCCTAAGTTACTCGTAATCACAAATCATCAATGCATACATGCATCAACATCTCTCGACATCTCAAGTATGCATCAAGACGAACATTGGTTTACACCCGACGTAAATCACATAAGGTATGTACAAACAAATCATTAAACATGATTAGTGATCAAGAAAATAATTTTTCTTATTAATCCATCACATTTCTACAAAACTATATTTTTACAAAATACACAAAATAGTTTTGCTAAATGAAAACAAAAATAATGTTTTATTTGAAATTCAAATTTTGAATTCAGTTCCCTCCCCCCCAAAACTGAATACAGCTTAGCCAGATAAACCTTCCTCATAAAAGGACAAAAATCAGAGCGTCAGTCTAGGGGCGGCCCCCTTAGTGCCTAGGGCGGCCCCCATATATATATGGGGCCGCCGGGACCGCCACCAGCTGACCGTTGGATTTCCCTGCCTATAAATACTGCACTCTCTCCTGCAGAAAATTAACCCTCTTTGCACAGATTTTTCAAATTCCTTTCTCTCTCTAAAATCCCCTTTCTTTATCTAAATCTCTTGATCACTAATATAGTTTAATCTTGTTTAAATGTGATCCAATCTGCTATCCTTTCCTTCTTCCTTCATGTGCAAGAGAAGAACTTTGGTCATCTTCAAGATCCGAAGTTATGTAGTCTAGTTAGTCCATTTGTAACATTTGTTACATATAGATCGAGTCCATGTCTTCCAATCTTTAGTAGTGTGTAGATCCAAATGATGTATATATTTGGATGGGTTTATTGTGGGTTGGTTAGTATTTTGGGCCTTAAAATACATTAGTGTAGTAATAGATTGGTTCTAGCTAAGATTAGAACTCGACATCTATCTTAGTGTCAGAAAATAATGTAAGCGACGCAGTTTATGTGTTAGAACCAAAAAAACACAAGTTTGTATTTGGGCCATAAACATAAACGAGTTGTTTATTACCCGATTAGAAGGAACCGACATCTATCTTATGTCAGAATAAAATAATGTAAGCAACGTTATAAGGTTTTCTCCGCCGAAAGGGAGCTTATTGATTAGTGAAGTAACTCTCGAGTTGGATACTCGGGGAGTAGAGTAGGGCGAAGAGGAGCTTCGTGACCGAACCACTATAAATCACCGTGTCAGTTTGCATTTTCTTTTACCTTTCTCTTTACTTATGTCTTTACATTTATCGCTTTACTTTTAAACTTGCATTGTGCTTATGATTGTGTGAAGTGTTGTGTATGTTGTGTTAGCCATGGTTGTGTAGCTCTTTGTAGTAAACACTGTGAGTGTGGAAATATTGATAAAAGATGCACTAGTTATTGTAAATCTATTATTGACACTTCTCATATTGGGTCAAACTTAACTGGTGATGTGATACAAAAGATCTAGTCTGAAAAACCTTTTCTGGAGGCGGTCCTATAAATTGGGCGCCCCCCTGATGTACTAGGCGGCCCCCTTATATTTATGGGACCGCCAGTAGAGAGTGATGTAAGTTTTGTATTGACTAATTTAAAGTTTTATAATGGAAACGTATTCACCCCCCTCTATGGTTTCCACAATTGGTATCAGAGCCACGTCGCTTTAGTTTTCAAAACAAATAGTTTTTAAAATAGAGTACGATCCATGTATCAAATTACCCATGAAGGGGGATTAAATATGAAAAGTGTTTTGTTGTTTGATTCATACTAGTTTTGTTATTAAATATACTGTGTATATTAGCTTGAAGGAAAATTTTCTCAAAAGAACTTGGAAGTGCCAACTTATGTTTGTCTAAGTTGTAAGGGTAGAAATGATGTCTAAAACACAAAATTTATGTGCTGGAACAACTTTTTAAAGTCATATGTTCTATAGTTAAGTCACCAAATGATTTTAAACAAAAAAGTGTTTTGGGGTCTCTGGTGGCGGTCCAATAAATGTTAGGGCGGCCCCCGAATATATCTGGGGGCCATCACCTTTATGGGGGTCGTCTGTCTATTTCAGCAGAATTTGGCAAACTTCGAAAAATCATATAAAATTAACCGTAAGTTCGTAGAAGTCGTGCCACCCGCCATTTCAAAGATAATTGAGTCTACTTTCATTTAAAAATACTTCCAAGTCTTCATTCTAAACTTAAATAAGTCAGAAATGCAAAATACTATATAGTGGTCAAAACTTTGAGTTCCGTTTTAACGTAAAACTTGTATTTTATATTTTCCTTTGAGTCGGGCATTTCTAATTGATATATCTTTAAAAAACAGTGTATTTGTCATTTCAAAATATTGATCTTAATTAATTTTTGAAATGGAGAGGAACTATTTTATTTTAAAATCAAATCAAGCTAAGTATACATCGTTATATCTAATACACAAAACAACGACGAATATCCTTATGTGTATGCTAGATGATTATGTGTGTTTACTTTTGTTTCAACTTGGTTAATAGATATTAATAAGTAATCATTACTATTTGTAATTGAGCTAATTATATATCTAAACACATGTGCCATGTATGCTATTTGTATGTTACTAGTTTTCGGATTATGCCTAATAGGAATTACGCTAGATTTTTTGCGTTAAGTTGCAAAATTGTTTGTGCATTGCATATAGGCATAGATCACTATAATTACAAGTGTAACATAAATATCTTGTAGATCATTTTGAGTGTAGTAACCCATTTAGGAATGGGAGTTTAATTGTTTGCCAGTGTGTGAAAAAATAATGTCCTAAAATCATATATTAAAACCCATCACTAAAATATTTCCAACACATCAACTCTCTTCCAACAAGATGTCTAAATCTTTTCATCATCTTGCAGTGTTTAACGTTGGGTTGGTTAAAAAAATAAAAGATTGTATTAATACATTGGTAATTAAGTAAAAGAAAATATATTTTTAAACTTTGCTTGTGCTTGCATTATTCTAACACACACATATAATTATATTCTTTTTATAAAATATAGTGTTTTACAAAAGATGTGTGTTGTATTAAAATGGTTAGAAAAATCATTCATATACCAATAAAATGTCAAAAACTATGCATACTATGCATAACAACAAATAGTTTTTCGCACACGCAATATATATATATCTTTATTTGTCTTCTTTTAACAGAGTGTTTGTGAGGGTCAAGAAAGATTTCGAATATATATCAACTCATTATTCAAACTATGATTGATGTTATTATCGAATCTAATTGACAAGTTTTCAAGTATAGACAAGAAATCAGATTCTTATTTGTCTAGCTTTAAGATTATATCAAAATATAATAAGAGATATAATCTTAAACCTACATACTCAGTCACACTCGATTGATATGAAAATAACGACATCCCTTTCCAAGACGATAAGAATATGCATTAGATGATAACTCACACTTGTGTAGATGATGTCATATTGAGTCCACTTGTCCAATAATTGTGTTCTAAATATTTGGCAAATATATGCATAAAATACACAATGAAGTAGGATTGACGACTTGAATGTTTTGTCCAAAATATTTAAGTAATTTACCTTGCAATGAAAATGGTAAAGTCTTCATCTTCGAAAAGCCAAACATGAGCAAATGCACAGCATATGTAACTTTGCTCAAACAACTCAAAACTCAAACTATCTTCTCATCAAAACTCTCTCTTACTTTACCAAATAAGCATAATATTTCTTCTTCACCAAATAAGAACCCTTTAACCATCTAAGGTTAGGATTAGGAAGAATTAAACATATTCCACAAACCATTTTTATGCTTTCTCTTAATAAGTGATCGTAAGAGGAAAATGAATATGAAGATGATTATTATTCAAACGATAATCAATCTTACTATTCAATCTAATTACAAAATTAGAATATAAACATGAAGTCAAGACTAGGATTTATCTAGATCAGGGAAACATTAATCAAATGACCATAGATATTTTTCTGAGTCTACATGTTTAACCATCCTTGGTTATTACATGAAATCACGAAGTCGATTGCAAGACGACAAGATTAGTCATCAAATTGCAACTCACACTTGCAATGAAGATGTTTTATTGAGTCTAAAGTGTTCAAATGTTTGTGTTATTAGCTATGGTCAAATTATACATGCTAAACTTAACACACTCTAAGTAGGATTGACTACTTAGGAATTTCCATCGGGAAACTTATAAGTACTCCAACTTGATAAGCAAGACTTGGATGTCATTTCCGAAAACTCATCTCTTAATAACCTAATATCAACACCATCTCCCAAATAATGAAAAAAATGATCATTGCCCAAATTTGGCACCTCTACGGATCGATGGATCCTTCGTCCTAAATTTATCTTCGGTTTAGGTAGATCCACCCTATGGCATTAGATTTAAACATCTTCCTCTTGTCAATCTCTTGCTTAAAAGTCTAACATAGATGTAACTAAACTTTAGTTAATCATCATTATTTCTACAAAGAAACAAATACAAGATCTATTAAGGTAAATAACCCTACATAGAACTATATAAGGTAATAACCTTATTGGATTACTATTCATAAAAGCATCAAATGTGTATTCTTTAACACACTCATTATAGAGCATTACACCAATTTCACTCTTTAGCATACTCCTAGGTCCTAGATGACTCATTCTCTCTTATACCTACAACAATTTGCTTTCTCTCTCATTCAACCGTAGAATTCCACACATCTTGATTAGGATTATGTGAACCAGAATTAAAGCATGTTAGTTGAGTCATGTTAGGCCCTCTATGAAAAGATAATACAAATTTTATCTTTGCTACACTTCATTAGGCAAATATAGGAATTCTATTTTGTCTAACATGAGAATGACTACTAGAGAATCTATAGCACTAGAAATTCAATTTGACCTAACGGTTAAATTGCTTCCAAGAGTGAAGTTGGGTTCGTGGTATAACCCGTAAAAATGGTCGTGTTTAGCCTAAATTGAGCACCACTAGTGATAGTCTCATATTCATTCTCTAATTTGACTAAATGACTCCTCCTAAATATGCCTAATGATAGTCTACATCGATAAACTTTGAATCTCGAATATGAGTGCACACTAAGCAATAGATATTAGGTTCTTCTTAGTCAACCTGGATTTACTTGCATCTTACATATTGGTTGGAAGTTTCATGATGATAACGTGCTCTATTAATGCAATTATATGCTTTTCATGCTATATCTTAATGCTCACTGTTTGATTGCTTAACTATTGAAAGCTTGTCTGTTGTAAAAGCGTTTGCCCATTTTCTAGCAAATTTAGATAAAATCTTCCTTAGTTTATCTAAATAACACATCACCTAAGTGCTAAACGCTAACAAGTTTTTACATGATGATTGCATTTAAAATTATCACGTTTTGTATGCGTCATTTTACATGACTTACGTGTTAATTGTGCAACTATACTATGTTAGTTTAATGTATGACAATTAATATTTAAATGTCATATAGTCTTACACATTAATCTTGTTGATTATTGTGTTGATGCATGCTTAGATAAACATGCATGCTTATATCTATATATCTTATGCATCTAGGTATATATATTTTGTCACACTAGAATATTTTTCTTCGCGTCCGTGTCACAAATCTAAAAAGTCAAAAGAGTCGCAAAATGGTCTTAAATCTCTTAGAGCCTTCACTCACACACTCCTTTGATCATCATCTCGCTTTCTTCTAAATCATCCACTCTTTCGTCAAGAAAAAGTTAGATACAAATCTAACGCTCCTCCAAGTAGGTCTGACAACTTAAATATTTCATCCGAAATATTCAAGTATCTTTAACTTGCGATCGCAAACGTTAAAGGTCATATCCGAAAATCCCTATTCAAGACTTGTAACTACTTAAGTTAAAACGCTCTCCTTTTCTTTTCGACGACAACTCCTTTTCTCTTCGACGAAAACATCTTTCTCATCGACGAAAACATTCTTTCTCTTTGACGAAAACATTCTTTTCTCTTTGACAAAAACATTCTTTCTCTTCGACGAAAACATTCTCTCTCTTCGACGAAAACATTCTTTTCTCTTAGATGAAAAAATTCTTTCTCTTTGACGAAACATTCTTTCTCTTCAACGAAAACATCCTTTCTCTCTGATGAAAACATTTTTTATTCGACGAAAATGTTATCTCTCTTCGACGAAAACACACTTTGTCTTTCGATCACACCTCTTCCTTCTCACTCAACCACGCCTCTTCAACCATAGAGATGGCTAATCTCTTTCCTCCACTATTTCTGCTACCACCTTTAAGACAACCGTATACCTCGTCGTGTGATTGTTCTATGAATATTTGCAATGCATGAAGAGCTACATAACTTTTTGAGTATAGTTTATCGTATGCAAACAACCATTCGTCTTGACATTGTCAAGCTCGTCGTCTCTATCTTCGTTTGTTTTCTTATTTATTATTATTATTATTTTTTCGCGTACGAAACACACCAAAGAGTATGCACCCATTTCTTCGGACAAAATTGTCCAAAAGGAAACATCTCCATCGAAAAGGTTGCGTCTGAAGATAACATCGCCGACATTCTTTCTTTACCCCTCAAGCGTGAGTCGTTAAATTATCTTCGTCAAGTAAGAATGATACAACACATTCCATACATTTTCTCTTCTTTTCTTCAGTTTTGATTCTAGTCACGTGTTCCAATCCGTGTCGTGACAACTTAACACTTCAACCGAAGTACTTTAGTATTTTAAATTAGCAAATGCAAATTAAAATGTACTCATTTGAAAAATTTATCAAATTCCCCAACTTCTAATCCTGTTGGCGGTCCCACGGCCCCCCATAATTCTGGCAGCCCCCAGATATATCTGGGACCGCCGGCAACAGCTTGTAATACCATTAATTTTTTTCTTCCATAACCTGACACTTCCTCTCTTCTACTACGAGTTGACGTCTACTCCACACCCAAACCTATACCCAATATCTCTCTATAGATCAATGGGTCATCCTCATATCCCAACGCTCATAAATCTTCATTGCGTTGTTTTAAGAGTCAAGTGAATTTCATAATGAAATGAGTCTATCAAACACATTCCTTACAATCGATAGACTTACAATCCACCACTTCATAATAAATCCCCTCACATACAAACCTTGGTCCTCACACCTCGCATACGTCTTGTCTCAAATACATAGACTATTCTTCCCACTCCTAAACGTTTCTTCTCTCTTCTAGTAGTCGTTTCACTTCTGATAGTTTTTCTACTTATAAAAGTTTCTTCTCACTTCTAAACGTTCCTTTTTACTTCTAATGAGTCTCCTTACCTCTAACATTTCTTCTCACTTCTATACGTTTCTTCTCTCTTCTAATAGTCTTGTTACTATTAGAATTCCTCCTATATCCCTTGACAACTTAATTATTTCATCTGAAATATTTAAGTAATTTGTTGAAATAAAATGTCACCCTTCGCAAGAACTCCACTTTCTAGAAAGTGATGAACAATAAAGAAGCTATTAAATCTTCAAGTGTTATTGAGTCACCATGTTGTTTAGTCTCTCATTATTATTCAACCATGAAAGAACTACCACCTCATTTCACATCCCACTTTGTTCCTCAACATTGTCAACCAACAAAACACCAAACAAACCTTTAAATTCCCAATCATCCACCTTTGTCTCGATAGGATCATATGCACATCAATGTTTAAGTGCAAATGAAATATCAATCTTTCTATCACCCTCACAGCATCATGTTCCTTCTTTAAGTATCGCTCATCCTTCCCCACTTTTTCGGCTCAATGTAAAAAAAAAAAAAAATCATATTCATTCACATCCAAGAGCACATCATCTCCATCCTCATCTTATTTTTATTCCCTTTTTATACCTTTTTAGAGTATATATATATATATAGTATATATATATATATATATATATATATATTGACATATTTTGCCAAGATATTAAATGTCATTCGTCTACTTTTAAAAGGTCATTCTCATAATATTTTTGTGTCAATCAATAAACGAATCCAATTCTCGTTTATTAAAATCCTCCGTAATCTTTCTCCATAAACAAAACGCTGATTATTTTTTCAATTCATCATTTGGGTTGTTTTTAAAATAATAATTACTTTTGTCTAGTTTCTACTTCTCTTTCAAAGTGTCATACTTTAGAATAATAAAACCTAGAAGTGCATGTCTAGTTCCTCGCTAATGTTTTGCTATATGTATATGTGCACTTGTCTACTAACTTTGTTTTGTAGCACAACAATATCTTGATTCCTTGGCTCCTCAAACAAGAGGGAGCATACACCGAGGGGGAGACATTACAAGCGCTCTACTCAATAAATTGCATCGAACTTCTTGAGCACGATGGGTAATTTTATTTGAAAATCCATGGATCCGTTAGAGCAATATAAATTGGAATGATATTATCATGAGACGCAATGAGCAATGTGGGAGCTAAGGAGATATGTGGGTAAATTCATGTAGTTGGTTTAAACCGTGATGATAAAAGTACTCACTGGGAAGATGCAAGCTCACCTTATAGGAAAATAGGATCGGGATTGTAAAATACGATGAAGGGATCATTCATACTCTAAATACTTCACCTCATCTAAGAAACATAAAACTACCTCAACCGTATTTCTCATGTTGTCTACTCATTCCTCCGACCAGTATACTTGGATCACCTACCTTTTGTAACACCCCCAAATCTGGGTAGCAGCGGAATGTTGAATATCCGAGGGTGTTACTTCATAGATAATTAGCACAAGATATGAGAACGACCACTAACGTGTCATTCTAAAAAGATACATTGGATTAACAAAATACTTGTTCATTACACAAGCTCATGGCTTCAAATTGTTCGACAATGTAAGTAAAGATTTTGGTTTATAACAAATGTTCCCAAAATATAATACGCCCCAAATCTTTAGTACGGACTCTCCAAAGAGTGACTCCCAATGTATCTTGGCACCTCGTGCCTTATTGACTTGAGAAAAACATTCTTAAAACGTCAACATAAAGTCGGTGAATTCATAGGTTTATGTAAATCAGTAGCAGGACCGCAAGATTTCTAAGTGTATGATTAAGCAACAGATGCAAACATCATAAAAAGTAATTACGTTTTCCTAAGCTCATGACACTGAAGCTCGACATGTATGAATGCAATAATCTACCAATAAATGCCCGTGAATGATGTTCTAACCCGCAACATCCCAAATCCGACATGGTATACGTTTGTTGTCTGGCAAACCGGCACAGTGAGCGCTACTCACCCAAACGGGGATGTCAATCCCAAATAGATCTATTTATAACATTCGCGCTCACAATCTAGTAATTAACAGTTCATGATAAAGGGCTCAGTGGGTTATCGCTACTTAGGCAAACACGTAATCATTGTATATAATGTACACTTGCGTCCAATTTGTAAAACAAATCACCACAAAGCCTGTTCTCACCCCAAAATGAAATTATTTAAATAATTGTAAATACATGGGGCTATGAACTCACCTTGAGTCAAATAGTTTCTCTGAAAATGAAAATATCCAAGCACGCAAAATGAACACACCGTCAAATACCTAAGTAAATACAGCCAGTCTTAGTCTATAAGTTTAGGCTAAAGGCTTAATGTATAAACTACAATAAATTGCTAGTTTATATATACTGTTATCACTTGTGTGATGGTGCACATGTTTATTGTATTTGTATTCACAGGTTGGCTCTTAGGAAGGTATTCAATTTCACACGTTTTTAGTTATACGAAAAAACGTTATTGAATAATATTCCGATTTATTATTCCGTCGGATAACTTTGTATAAAAATCCGAATGTAATTCTCTGGTACGCTATTGTAATTATAAAATCAATTTTGATAAAATACCCTTAGGTTTTCTATAATTACAAATACAGTCCTTATGTTTATGAAATATAGTATTTACACTTTAAACCCTTAGGTTTCCAAAGTTATACTTTTAGTCCTTCAACTTTTCAATAATTACACTTTAAGTCCTTATATATTTCAAACAGCCCCTTAAGTTTCTGGAATATCAAAACAGCCCCTAAAGTTTATAGAAAACATTTTGACGGTTTTAGTTCCCCAAGTTTACAAGTTTACACTTTTAGTCCCTTAATCTTGAAAAATCACATTTTATGTCCAATTAAGTTTTGGAAAGTGGCAATAGGTTTTATTTAGTTTTAAATAAGACCATAGAGGTCTCATCTTGTAAATAAGCTTGGTGGGAGCTTATTTTGAAGCTTATGGCTTATTGGACCCAATATGGTCCATTAAGCATTCCAAGGGTCCACTTAGGATTTAAAAAGTACACGGGCTCTTAATAAGCTCATTCAAACTTATTGGAACTGTTAAGGTTGAAAAATAAGCTCGAATGAGCTTATTTGAGCTTTTTCGAGCTCATTGGTCTTGTAAGCCCAATAACCTTAACCCGTATGTTTTCAAAAGTCCATTAAGCATTTCCTTAATTAGCCCAACTCATTTTCTCATCTTATTAAGCTTATTTGGGTCTGTTTTAAGCTGTTTTACCTTGTGGCTTATTCAATAAGCCATTAAGCTTTGGTAATGGGCTTTTTGGCCCATTACGAGTCCGATAAGGTGTTTTACGCGTTTGGGTCTGTTTCATTTGGGTCCATTAGCTTGTCTAGGGTTAGTATAATTCTTTTAAGCTGTTTAAGCTTACAAATAAGCTGCCAAAGCTTATTTGTGGATTATGGGTTTACGGTAGTCACGTAAATGGGCCACCAAGCCCATTATGGGTTCGGTTTGGTTTTTAACTATACCTTAGGGTCCATGTGAGCCAATAAGCATATAGGTCCTTTAATAAGCTCGTGGAGCTTATTAATAAGTTATGACCTCCTAGATACGGTCCGTTGGGCCTGTTTAGGCTTAATGGGCCCATTCACGGCCTGCTAAGGTTTTCTTTTCATGTATGCTTATTACTTACGAGTTAAATAAGTCCTTAATCCACAATAAGCTCGAATGAGCTTATTAATAAGCTACGGTCCCCACTGTTGGGCCTGTTGGGCCCGAATGTGGTTTGTTTGGATTTAACGAGACTACAAGTGGCCCGTTAAGCTTTCTAGTGTTTCTTAGGACTCGTTAGTATACTAGTAACCAATGTGAGCTTATTTAACATGCGTAAGGGTCGTGTTCGCCACATGCACATGTTAGATAAGGTTGAATATACATTCCCTAGCCACCATGTCGCGTGTACTTTAAAAGTTTACGTATGGTTTTCGTACAAACTCGTGCATAAGGGTTTTTGTTCGCGATAGTGTCCAAGTTTTCATATAAACGAAACATTTAAGATCTTGCTTGTTATTAAGTCACGTGGTACGTGTTTCTTTACATTTGAACACCATACAAGGTCGTTTATACGTAATAACATTGCGTATAACACGTATGTTTTATATTTAATATGCATGAACTCACATTAGCGTATCATTTATATGTTAACGTGACATATTGGCCAGTTAATAAGGAAAACGAGTATAATACGATTTGTATAGGTTTAAACGTGACTTACAAGAGTCTTAGCGTTCTTGGTTCGATGTGTCACGAGTAAATGTAGACAACCCATGTGTGTAAGACAAATCAATACCAAACCCTAAGCTTCAAAGCTTTGTAAACACCCAACCTTAGCTCGTGTATTCCTTGTGCACTCGTATGCTAATCCTAGTTGTGTTTGTGGATTCGAATGAACTAATGGGAGTGTTTGTTTGTGGTTTGTGACCCGAACCAGAGGCAAATAAGTTATTATTATTGTTTGAGTTTGTGAGTTGTAAGGGTGCTAAATGGTGAATGCACATAGGTATTTATAGGCAAGAATACTAGTTAACTTTCCTAGTTCCTTATACTAACCAAAACCGGCCCTAACTAGGTGGTTTTTAAGGCACTAGTTAGAACGACTATGAGGTTTTTGATAAAACATCCTAGTACATGTCTTAATTAGAAGATCATGGTACACGATTTACCAAGGATTATGGAAATCTTATGATTTTGTGTGTTGGTTTGATAATTGCCGCGGCATCCAAGAGAAGAAAGAGCAAAATAGTCTTTATCCATTATGTAATAAGCCTAACTAGGGAACATTAAAGGCTAACATTAATTAAAGAGGGTTTGTACAAGTACTTAAGGAATCATTAGAAGATTTTCTAGTTGTTTGATCCATCCATGCGGCCTCGTGGTATTAACACAAGAATTGATTAAATTTTGTGTTTAAGGTTTAAATGTGGGTATTGGTTTCCAGGGTGTGTCTAATTGTATTTTATTGCGAAACGTAAGCCTCTTATGTGACTAATAAAAATAAAATACGCGAGGTTAATATTTATCTTCTTAATAATTATATAACACTTGTTTGACGTAAACCTTAATTTATTTTGTGACTGTTTACGTTAAATGATTATTTCTAGTCTACGCGATTTAGCTTAAAAGTTAAATTAAAAGTAAACGCGCATCGGACCAAAATAAATGGTGACGAAAAAATATTATCGTAAAATGACTATGAAATTGAGAAATGTAACAGTCTCACCCATTAAAAGAGCTTTATCAATCCTCAAAGCAAAAAACCTTGTAGAAGATTACTTAGCCCGGTTTTTTTTTTGTAAAATCTGTGGTATATCAGTTTGAACGACTCCTCACGTTCCCAGGAAACTCAGGACCTCTCCTAGAGTTCCAACGAACCTTAACCAATGGTATCCGGTTTCGCTTCAATCGTTTGATCTCCCGTTCCATGATTTTTATTGGCTCTTCCACAAACATGAGCTTATTGTCAACGTGAATTCCTTCTAACGGCATGACTAATGGTTCGTCGACATAACATTTCTTCAGATTAGACACATGAAAAGTATGGTGAACTCTGCTCAACTCTTGAGGAAGTTCCAGCCTGTAGGCAACTTTCCTAACTTTGGCTAACACCTTGAAAGGTCTAACATATCTCGGGTTCAACTTACCCCGCTTACCGAATCGTACAACCCCTTTCCAAGGTGAGACCTTGAGCATAACCCTATCCCCAACTTCGAACTCCATTGGCTTTCGCTTCAAATCAGCGTAGCTCTTTTGTCAATCCTGAGCAGCTTGAATTCTCTGCTTGATCAGGACGATCTTTTCCGTTGTTTCTTGGATCAATTCCGGGCCAGTCAGTTGAGCTTCTCCAACTTCGGCCCAGCACACAGGTGATCGACATTTTCGGCCATAAAGTGCCTCATAAGGTACGACCTTTATGCTAGCGTGATAACTGTTGTTATATGAAAACTCGGTTAATGGCAAATGCTTAACCCATCCTTTGCCAAAATCAATCACGCAAGCACGTAGCATGTCCTCGAGAGTTTGGATAGTTCTCTCGCTCTGGCCGTCAGTTTCTGGATGATACGCAATGCTCATACTTATATTTGTACCTAAAGCTTTCTGAAATGATATCCAGAAGTTTGATGTGAATCTCCCATCACGATCACAGATGATTTTAATAGGTATTTCGTGTCTTGCTACTATCCTCTTCAGATACAACCTTTCCAACTTGTCTAATGGATCATTCTCCCTTATTGGCAAGAAGTGAGCAGATTTTGTAAGTCGATCCACAATCACCCAGATGGTGTCAAAACCATGTGACGACTTAGGAAGCTTGGTGATAAAATCCATCGTGATATTATCCCACTTCCACTCGGGTATTGCTGGTTGTACTAACAGTCCCGATGGCCTCTGGTGTTCGGCCTTAACCCTCGCATATGTCAAGCACTTGCTAACATAGGTGGCGATGTCGGCCTTCATGTTTGGCCACCAATATAGCTTCTTCGTGTCTTGGTACATCTTTTCAGAATCGGGATGGATAGAGTATTTCGACTTGTGGGATTCGTGCATAATCACGGATCTTAAGCCTCCATAGCAAGGTAACCAACTCCTGCCGTGTAAACATAAAGTTCCGTCGGCGCTTGGTTCTAACTTTTCCTTGGGTATATCCTTTCTGATCATACCACCTACATCTTCATTCACAAGATTTTCTGGTTTCTGGGCTTCGATCTGAGCTTCTAGTATTCGTTTGGGAAGATCCAAGCCAATAGTCATAACTAATGCTCGAAATGGCTCAATCCGTTCCTTACGGCTCAGCACATCTGCCACTACGTTTGCCTTCCCTGGATGATAACGAATGTCACAATCGTAATCACTCAACAATTCAAGCCAACGGCGTTGCCTCATATAAAGCTCATTTTTATCAAGGATGTGTTGTAAACTTTTATGGTCGGTGAACACGGTGCATTTTGTTCCATATAGGTAATGTATCCATATCTTTAGAGTAAACACTACCGATCCAAGATCTAAATCTTGAGTGGTGAAGTTCTTCTCATGAATTTTTAGTTTTCGAGAGGCATAGGAAATCACCTTCTCTTTCTACATCAATACAACACCTAAACCCTTGGGTGACGCATCACAGTAGACCACAAAGTCTTTACTTCCTTCAGGTAAAGCCAGAATTGGCGCACTGCACAACTTCTGCTTTATTAGATGAAAAGCGTTTTCTTCCTTTTCACCCCAATCAAATTTGATTCCTTTCTAAGTAAGCTTCGTCATTGATTTAGCAATCTTCGAAAATCCTTTGATGAACCTTCGATAGTAACCAGCAAGACCTAAAAATTGGCGGATCTCCGTCGGTGTCTTAGGAGATGCCCAATCTTTGATAGATTCGATCTTGGCTGGATCCACATGGATACCTCTGCTATCAATGACGTGACCGAGAAATTGTACTTTTGGAATCTAAAATTCACACTTTGAAAACTTGGCATACAACTTCTCTTTCTTAAGCAATTCCAAAATTGCCTTAAGATGTTCTTTGTGCTCTTTCTTGTCCTTTGAATAAATAGTATATCATCGATGAAGACAATTACAAACTTATCCAAGTAAGGCTTGCATACTCGGTTCATGAGGTCCATGAATACCGCAGGTGCGTTTGTTAGTCCGAAGGACATAACCTGAAACTCATAATGACCATACCGAGTTCGAAATGCCATCTTTGGAATGTCTTGCTCTCGTACTCTAAGCTGGTGATAACCTGATCTCAAATCTATCTTCGAATAAATACTGGATCCCTGGGAGTTGATCAAATAAATCGTCGATCCTTGGGAGTGGATAACGATTCTTCACTGTCAGCTTATTTAACTCACGGTAGTCAATGCACATCCTGAATGACCTATCTTTCTTTTTGACGAACAAGACCGGGGCTCCCCAAGGCGAGGACCTAGGTCTTATAAAGCCCTTGTCGGAAAGCTCTTGCAGTTGTTCTGACAATTCCTTCATTTCGGATGGAGCCAATCGATACGGAGCTCGATCTACGGGCTCGATTCCTGGAATTAAGTCGATCTGGAATTCCACTGGTCGAGCAGTAGGAAGACCCGGCAAGTTCTCGGGAAACACTTCAGGAAAATCTTGAACGATTGGTACATCCTTAAGTTTCTTTCCTTCCGACTGGTCCTCCTCTTTCTTGGCGGATATCTGTGCCAAAAAGATCTGACATCCTTTTGCCATGTACTCTTGAGCCTTTGAACATGAGATAATGGTCAACCGAGATTCTCTCCAGTTGTTACTTTCGTTACCATGAAAAATCAAAGTTTCATTCCCATAGGGAATTTGAACAAGTTTCTCATCACATACGATGACGGCGTGATACTTTCTTAACCAATCCATGCCGATTATAATGTCGAAACTTCCCAGTTCTACGGTCATTAGATCTATGTTGAACGGATGGTTTAAGAAATTTAAAGTACAACCTCGTATAATAGTGTCTATTTAGACTAGTTTCCCATCTGCTAGTTCGACATCATAACTATTTTCTAATGGAGTTGGGGCAATGTTAATCAAGGAACTAAATGCAGTAGATATAAAGCTTCTATCGGCACCAGTGTCGAATAAGATAGATGCATAGTGGTTGTTTAAGAGGAACGTACCCGTGACGACATTGGAGTCAGGGTCCCTCGATGCATTCCCTTTCTTCTCCGCATTCCCAACTGCATACACCTAGCCATGTGCACTCTTATTTCCTCCATCCTTATTCTTCAACTTTGGACAATCTCTCTTGAAATGTCCTGGAGCTCCACATTCAAAACAACCATTCCCCTTGGGATTTGCCCCATTGCCCTTCTGAGTATTAGCAACATTTGTGTTTCCAGAACTCCTGCAGTCGCGGGCAAAGTGCCCTACCTTGTTGCACTTGTGGCACTTCTGAGTACATGGGCCATTGCGGTGAAAATGGCACTTGGTGCACTTGGGCAAATTCCCCCCATACGGCTTCTTTTCACCCGTCCCCATATTATAGACCTTGGCGACATTCTGCCTCTTAAATGGTTGTTGTTGGTGACCATGTGTTAGCCTCAATTTTATTGAGTCAATAAAGGAAGCTCGTTCCCGTGTTCAAGACCTCACTTCGGGGGAGATTGTTAGCCTTAATTTATTGAGTCGAACAAGGAAGTCCGGTCACTCTACGATGGAGCTTCGGTCTTTAATTACTTAATGTTATAATAGAATATTATCGGGAATCGGGCTCGATAGTTAAACTAATATTGTATATGTTTCGGGTTTAATCCCAAGCAAAACCCGAGCCCGAGTCCTAGTTAAATATCCCGCGCGTCACATTAAATGTGTAGGGGTATAAATAGATATTTTCTTATTAGAAAATATCTAATTCTCATTTTTTTCTAATAATATCTAATATCTTTTTTTTCTTTTCTCTCATCTCTCTCTTCTTTCTCTCTCTAAACCATTTTCTTCTTTCTAGTTTCTTGGTTCGATCCGTGGTTAGCGAAGTGAAGTGAAACTGAATATCAGGAACCTACAATTGGTATCAGTTGCCTCGGGTGGGTTTAGTGTTTTTTTTGACAAGTTGTGGTGATTTTATAAGCTTATTCGACAGATTTTACAACTTTTTTGTTTGGCTTATTTGTTTTCTTTCTTTTGTTTACTTTTGCCAAAATTGATCATTTCTTTTTCCAAAACTTTTGTAGCATTAAGGGTATCAATTTGTAGTTTCGTGTTTTTTTTCTTTCATTTTGGGCTTCAACAGTCAGTTTATTTGTGGCTCAAAAGACACCACAACGTGGCCCTTGTCTCAAATATCCAAACATTTATATCAAAAGGAAATATGTTGTCTTCTTAGACTGTTTCAACGTTGCCTTTCTTTTTTTTAGGAAGCTTATCTTTTGCAAAAACAACGGTTCAAGCTTATTTTTTTCTTTTTCGTGGCTTATTCTTTGGCTTAACAGCTTATTGGTCTAGAGCTTATTTAAGTTTTTTGTTGGGTTTCTTTTGTTGTTTCGGTAGAAAACAAAAGAAAGGACGGTTGTACATCTGTTGAAGGACCACCGATCTAGTTGTGAACCGAACGAGTGGAACACGACTAGAACCGAACGAGCCAACAACCTTCATGACCCGAACGAGTAACAATCTAAAGGACCGAACGAGTGCATTCTCTTTTGGACCGAACGAGCAAAATTTTTGAAGACCGAACGAGCAAAATTTTTAAGGACCGAACGAGTCAAATACTTGTCTCAACCGAACGAGTGTAACTTTGAAAGGGCCGAACGAGTGTAATCTTGAAACAGCCGAACGAGTTCATTTTCTTGTTGAGCCGAACGAGTAACAATCTAAAGAACCGAACGAACTCGAAATTTCAAAGATAACCGATCGAGTGACTTCAAGAAGTACCGAACGAGTGACTTCATAAACCGAACGAGTTGCTTCCTTCATGGACCGAACGAGTAACATTCTCTTGGAGCCGAACGAGTGAAAGCACTAACACCGAACGAGTTTTTTTTTCTTGCTTGAACCGAACTAATACACACAAGAACTAATACACACAAGAACGAGTGAAAAATCTTCACGTTTTAACAAGTTTTCGGTTTTTCGGTTTCGAGTGTCGTTAAACGACGGGACTTAAGACTTATATCATCTCGTTCGTGACATCATTTCGATCAACGTGGTATATTTGGTTTTTACCGACGATAACCGTACGACTCCGCGAGATCAAACTCAAAATCAGTGAATTCTTTTATATATCTTCAAACGAAGACGAAAGACAAAATGGAGGGAGATTTTTTTTATTAATTACCAACTTTTGGCAATTGGCACATGCAGCCCCTCGAATTCTAAACAATATTCATTTTTAACCTTTAGACTTTAACTTATTTTCTATTAACCTTTTCTTTTTTAAGCAAGTTTAAATATAACCTTTTACTTTCAAACTTTTTATTTTTTTTCACTTTTAAACTTTTAATTTTTGTTATTTTTTTAGTTTTACATTTTAGTTTTCACAATTTTCAATTTTAGCCC